>PVIW01004526.1:0-129953 GCA_004026585.1 Noctilio leporinus
TTTTTTTTTTTTTTTTTTTTTTTTTTTTTTTTTTTTTTTTTTTTTTTTTTTTTTTTTTTTTTTTTTTTTTTTTTTTTTTTTTTTTTTTTTTTTTTTTTTTTTTTTTTTTTTTTTTTTTTTTTTTTTTTTTTTTTTTTTTTTTTTTTTTTTTTTTTTTTTTTTTTTTTTTTTTTTTTTTTTTTTTTTTTTTGACATATCCTACAAATGATCATCTTTAGTCATTTCCAACACTGTCAGTGAGCACAGCCCATTGATGGACATGTGGGCTTTCTGAAGCAGATCTTTGGAAGTGGCTCCTTGCATAAGGAACACTAACCCTTCCCTGGGAATAGCTGTAGTTATTGACATCTGCACTTGATGAGGAAGCTGTGACCTCTTCACTGATGTGGATTTGGTGATCATTACCCCTGCCTCTAACCTGTGGCCTTGATTACTATAATACTCTTTACTTTGGGCTCCTTTTGAACTTTGGCTGGTAAGGAATGCAGCAATCTACTTGTTTGTGGGTAGTCACTGCAGGAAGTGTATGGTACCTGTGCCCCATTATAGAATGCAGTAGAGCTGCACTTTAACGAAGACACAGCAAGGCTGAGTACATTTGAGGAATCACTTGAATACTTCGTAAATCTAAATGGAAAGGAGATTTGTATTTTTCTTTTTTTCCTTTTTGGGCTATTTTCCTATCTGTGGTTGAACAAAAGACACTTAACGAAAACGTCTTGGCTAAATGTTATCATATCCAACACATATGCAATATAGAGCAGAACAGTGAGATTCACAGCAGGCCTTAAAGGCCTCTGTTTTCCAGCTCAACAAAAATGGTTGATAAGAAGCCAAGGTCACCATAAAAGAGCACCTACCCTGGCCTTTAGTGATGATGGCAACTTCATGGAGAGTGTCCAGCAGTGGGGACAGGGAGTAGACTTGCTAATAAATAGGCAAAATAAAAAATGCAAAATTCATGTCATGCCATCATCAAAGCCATCTGGTATGTAAGACTTTAGAAGAAATATTCAGATAAAGAGACAGAATAAACAATTACCTCAATTCAGTCACCCTTTGGACATACCAACATGTATATGGAATATGTATATATATTGATTACCAGTTTTCATACAATACACATACACATGCAAGTAAATACTTATTTCTCTCAATAGACATATGTTTCTCCTTACAATGTGTCCTTTGCTATTGTATTATCCATGTACCTTATCTGGAAACATCTCACCAAATCTTATTTTCTAATTGTATCTTTCTTTTTTTCTCATAAAATGGAAATATCATGATCATATCAGCTACCTGGTTTCTGCATATTTTTTTTGTCATAAGTGATACTTTACACTTAATTTGTGACCAGAATCAAGAGGAAATGTGTCCTGGCTGATAGTACAGTGGATAAGGTGCTGACCTGTGAACCCAAAGGTCACTGGTTCCATTCCCCAACCAGGGCACATAACCAGGTTGTGCCCTGGTTATATATATATATAATATATATAATATATATATATTATAATATTATAATATATTATATATATAATTATATATATATATAATTATATATATAATATCTCTCTTCCTCTCTGTCTCTCTCCCTTCCCCTCTCTCTAAAAGTAATAAATAAAATATTAAAAAAAAAAAGAGGAAATGTATAGATTGAAGGCATCCCCCTTGACTGAGTTATGTTTAGTCCACGTACACAAACCTGTGGGCAGGTATTTCTGGTAAGAGTTATGTGCAGAGTCTGCTTCCATGAAGACAGAAAATGCTGGAAATGGAGGTTTAGGGTTAGAGTTCTAGGTCAGCTGCTGGTTGGCTGTGCAGATTGGGGCCTGAGGCATAATTCCACAGTGGTTTAACAATGGCTTTGCTGTCAAACTAACCACAAATTCAGGCTTCCCTGCTCATTAGCTGGGAAACCTTGAATACATTACATAACTAAATCTCAATTTTCTTGTCATGAGAGTGATATTAATTATACCTACTTCAGAGGTTTGTTGTGCCTCATCAATGTTAATTTAATTCATGGGTCTATACTTAGTAATCAATCATTTTTAGTTAACATTGTTCATATCATTGTGTGTGAAATGAGGAGAGCATCTTCTTTTACCTTCTAGGTCTCTGCAATGTCAATATTGGACTCAGGAGAAAAGAAAAGAAAATTAGGTTCACCATTTGTAATTGTTTGAGTGATTGATGTCATTCAGTCATTAATTTCTATTTTTTAAACGATTTTATATATTATTTATGGAGAGAGGGGAAGAGAAAGAGGCAGAGAGGGAGAGAGACATCAATGTACGGTTGCCTTTCACCTGCTTCCAGCTACGGACCTGGCTGGAGAGCTGGTTTGCCACCTGGGTATGTGCCCTGGCTGGGAGTTGAACCAGCGACCTTTCAGTTTGCAGCCTGGTGCCTTATCCTCTATGCCACCAGCCAGGACCTAATTTCTATTTTTAATTTATTAATTAATTCATCCATCCATTGACTCCACCAGTGACTGCTGTTTGCCTGCCATGGGCTGGACATTATGCAAAGAACTGATGATCTAAGATGAATAAGACAGTATCTCTGTAAGAAGCAGGTTTGTGGCCTAGGAAAAGATCCATAGGAGAACATGAATTACAATAATGTGATTTTATGAATGAATGCACCTAACTTGGTCTAGAAAGTGGTTGGCTGTGCGTAAGGAAGTCTTAAAAAGAAAATAGAGCCTCATCTAAACTTTAGATGAAAAAAGATATTATAACAAAAAGAGGCATTAGAAGTTAAATAGTCCACAAAATTTGCTTTGAGTAGTTGAGGCTGAGAGAGGCTATATAACATAAACACAGAGACAATGGGCAAGGAAACCAAAGCTCCTTCCACTGCAGAGATTTTGCATGAAGCAGTGTTTTCCAAGGCGCATGTTGTCCACAGATCTCAGGTTAGGAACTGGGCCATGACCTTCAAACTTACTTTCTGGAAAACAAGGCCACTAAGGCTGGGAGCCAACCCATCTGGGGAATGTTGAAAACCCTATAATTTCCACCCATCCCTATAGCCAGAGTTCCCTTTCATTTGATAGTAAGGTGGCAATTAAAATAAAATGTGATGCAGTGTGCAAGGACAGGACAAAGGCAAAACATAAGAGACTCCCAATGAAAAAAGGAAAAAGCATGTGGTCAAGGTAATTAGCTTCTCCCTGTTACATGGAAGCAGATAATTAAGAGTTGCATATACTAATCTGCATATTTCTGACTTTTATAAGAAACTCACTTAATAGCCAGCCCTGCCTTTAATGAAAGTGTGAGGAATATTATTGGTTATTGTCCCATACTACTTTACCTTGGACAGTTTCTTAAGCTTTGCTTTATATCAAACCCTTGACTTGCACATCTATGGTGAATCCAACTGGGCATCATCCTAAGGCAAAATTTAGTTGCTTTCTCTCATGATGAGTCCAACGTGTACATGTGTGTTTTCACATCACCAAGCACTTCTCCGATTTTCGGCAGATACTGATCAGGTGCCCCACAGATTTAATTTACTTCTGACGCTGTCTACGTGGAGATACTATCAGACTCTAAAGATTTAAGGGCTAAGTCCCACAAGACTGCCCCACTTCAGATGCCAGTCACAAGTCCGGGTTGCCACCTGTGATTGACTATAAGTTGGAGGTTCACATGACACCCTCTCTGGACTCCAGTAGTTCCCTAAAGGTGTTTACAAAACCCTAGGGACCGGTTTACTTACTAGGCCACTGGTTTGTTACAGAGGATATGAAATGTTTCAAAGGCACAGCCAGATGAAGAGAGATTTAGAATGAGGTTAGAAAGGCTCCAAACACTGGAGCTTCTGTAAAGAGAGTTCAGGGTGCACCACCCTCTTGGCATGTGAATGCGTCTGGTTTACCAGCCTGGAAGCTTATCAACTACTGATGTTCAAGAGTTTTATAGAGCTGAATGCTGCCTTCCCGTCTTTCCTTTTCCCAGAGCTTGGTGGGTGAGGCTACAAGGCCCAACCTTCTAATCACTAGTCTTTCTGCTGACTATCCCATCCAGAAACTGTCTAGGGGCCCCACCCTAAGTCACCCCATTAGCACAAACTCAAAAGGGGCACCTCATGAGTGGTAAAAGACATCCTTGTCAATTTGGAAGTTCTAAAGGTTTGAGGAGATTTGTGCCAGGATCACATATTTTTTTTATTATAACACAGTAAAAAAAAAAAATATTTAAAATGTTTGATTTTACTAGGTCCCTAGAAGCTAACATCTCTATTTCCAATTCATCAAGTCCACTGAAATTATGTTGGTTTTTTTTTTTTCCCTAGGTAGGTAGGTAAGAATTAGGACATAATTATGCATGTTAGGACTTTATAGACAGTTGTGAATTATGGGTTGCCCCAAAGTTATAAAAATTTAGTGATGCTTTGTCTTACATTGTCAATTAAGTAAAACTCTGGCCTACTAACTAAAGTTTGATTTATGTTGCTTTCCTTTTACTTTTTACAAAAGTGAGAAATTACAGAGGTATCTTAATGTTTCTAAAGATTAATTGTCCATAACGCCAATTTAGTTTGCATGAAGTCTGAACAGCTGTAATTATGCTTACCTTCCCTGGTGAATATCCCTAAGAAAATATTTCTAGGTTACAAGTTCCATCATGTTACATTTAAGAGGCCAAATTAAATACAATGAAACCTGCTTATTTCGCTTTTTTTCCTGCATGCTTCCTACAGTTCACATTCAGATTTCAAAGACTTAGTTAGCAAAGTTTCCAAAATGCTGGGTTGCCAACCTTTAACTTTTTTATTCTTCTCAACATCTTTGAAAAATGATGGTAATTATTTTTTGATTAATATCTTCCTTTCCAATTGCATGCAGTCACCTAATAAAAAGATGCGAGGAAAAGTAAGATAAATTCGAATTTCAATTTCTCCTTTTAATCATAGCCTTTGAACTGACCCTGGTGATCTGTTATCTGAGAATATCCATTTCTTCACAGAAACTGTAATATTGTGATCATCCTAAGGTAGCTTGGTTAAAAATACAAGTTCATAGTCAATGTTAACAGGACACACATTTCATGTCAACTCATTAGTGAGTGCTTTAAATATTCACATGTATATTGCTTTCCACTTGAAAAAATTATTTTTTTTAATTAAGTGTTTTTAATTATCAGAGAAGCATCTTGGGAATCCATGAAATTTAAAAAAAAAAAACAACAAACTTTAGCATCCTTAGAAATGGAGAGAAAAATGCCAAAATACTGTGCATTCAGTTCCAGAGGCAGCCATGCTCAAAATATACTTTGCAAGTTGGCAAGAGTTTTGCCATTTCATATTCTCAGAACTACTTTCCTCTTGAGGTCTCTGTTTGACAGAGGAGGCTCCTTTCAGCTCTGTGGGTACAAAGGGAAGAAGAAAAGGATTGAAAAGGGCAGAACAATGGAACGTGGAGACTTGAGAATGTTAATAGATTCATAGACACCAGAATTAGGCACTAACAGAGTTAGCCAAAGAAGCTGAATGGTACTGTAGAGATTAATACAGAAAAGTTAAGAGACCAGAGGTCTGAGAAAAGTGCATGTCACAGGGTCCGAAAGACAGCATTTGGATTCGATTTTCACTTGTGTGATTTGAGACAAGTTCCTCAAGCTCTCTAACGCTCATTTGTCTTATTTTTCCCTACAGTGAATTTAGTAATATGGTAATAAGTATTCACAGTGGAACTGCCAGCCCACAACGGTACAAGTTATCCTAGAAATATCCATGCTTACTTGTTTGATTGTTTTTCTGGGATAAAAGATATATGACACAAATTATAGTTGATTTTCCACTACTAAAGATAACTTTTAAGAAAGAAACCCTTTGCATGGTCCTTATGTTAATAAATGCTACCATTAATTGAATCATGGCTATGTAGTCAACATTGTTTTAAGCACTTAACATATGGTTTCTATTTAATTTTCTTAATACATCTACATTGAATTTTTTCCTCAATTTCTTGATGTTTGAGCACAGGATACTACACCGCAGAGGGCATATAGCTGGTCAGTATCAGAGAGTTAGTTTCAAAGAGCTAGAATGATAGTGAAGACCACTCCTTAATTGCTACTCCATATTTGCTTGAAAAAAAAATAACACAATAATGACACTAAATGGCAGTTTTCATATATTGAAAACTTATTATAGGCTAAATTATAACTAAGCTTTATTATTATTGTATTTATGTTTCAATAATGTAACAGAAGAAGTTCCATCACTATCAGTCATTTTTAAAGAAACTTCATATAACAAAATTTACCTTAGATCTTGTCAATCCTCCATTATTTAAAACTATATTTGATACATGTAAATCCTATTACACAATACCTTAATTTTTGTAAAATATGACTTAGCTCCTATGCCTGACCAAAAATAATAAAAATGGTTTTAATAAGATTTCAGAATACAGACTTGATAATAGTTCAACAGATTTTAAATTAAAAGGTATTGCAAACTTATAAACAATAAATTTCATTAACTCCTTGGGAATGATATCCTTCAGCCTGCTTTTGTATATAGCTGGCTCTTATGTCTATGTTCATCTTCATGTCCCAGGTGACACAAGTCAAATTTCCTTACCTTTCAATTCCATCAAGTATAAATTGATGGGAATTAATATAATGACCACCATGTTTCACTTTGTGTTGAGATTCTACTCATTGATCTTGGCTCTCGGTGGTACTGGGTTTGAAAGATTTTGAGCTCTATCTAGATTCAAAAGAAAAAAGAGGTGTGATCAATAGCAAGACACAGGAGAGAGGAATAGCTCTAACATACCATTTGCAGAATGTTTCTTTTTTCCTTCAGGTAGGTGAATTGCTGTAACAGAAAGACTCCAGAAGGTGTGCTGGCTGAGACGCAATAGAAGTTTCTTAGGCTCATGATAGAGTGGGGAAGGGGACCAGTTGGCATGACGGGCCCTCCCATGCAGGCATTCACTGACCCAGCCTGGTGAACCTGATTCCAGTTCCAGATGGAGTGGGTGGAGGAGAACTGTAGACTGTCACCACCTGGGAAGAGTTTGTGATCTGGTCTGAAAATGTCATCTGTCCCTCAACTTGCTTTCTGCTGTCTAGGTTTCTTTCACCTAGACAAGTCCCACTGAAGGGGTGGCCAGACGGGGGTTTCTCTAGGTCCTTAGGAAGTGAAAGTGAATGAAATGACAAATTTCGGTAATCAGCTAACCCTTCCACACTATCTAAACTACCTATTCAATTCTAATGTTCAAGTTGGTTCCCATTTAATGCATGCTCATTTATCAATGATGTTACATAGTCAAGTTTCTGCTTTGCTTGGAGAATTTGAGAATTAGTTTCTTTTGCTCGAAAATGGCAGCAATACCTGGCAGACGGACAAGTTGTTTCCCTTGGCTGATAAGCAAAGGACATTCATAGGTCTTGGATACATGTTTCTATGTTGGTGTTAATTTGGTTAGCGTTGTTCCAGTGAAATCATTTTCTGCTTTTTCATTGGAATACAAACTTCAGGGTGTAGGGACCTCATCTTTCTTGTTGTACAATGTATACCCAGCAACTACAAAAGTGCCTGGCTCATAGAAGATAGTGAGTATTTAATGAACGAAAATGTAGATCATAGAACTATTATCATATGTGATGAGTTCATGTGAAATTGACTTTAAAAGTATTGCCTATAAAGCACTGATTATTAATATCACTCTCTGGAGTGACATTATTATCGGTATCAGTCAACTAAAGAATCTCTAAGTTTCACATTTCTGTTACTACTTTCAGACCACCATTGGTAGGTCCATGAGGGGATTTATCCTGAACAAAGAATTATGGAGGGTCAACAATGTGACTAATAATAATAACCATTAACAAAGAACAATATGAAAGGTACCTGGACATCCCGGTGTGCTTGTGATTCCCCTGACTTCTGTCAGTTCACCCAAAATTTCATCTGAATATTGAAGCATTCACTTTCACAAGGATCCCTGTTTGGATAATAAATTACGTGGTTACTTTAGTGGTGGGATTTTTGTTTTTGTTTTCGTTTTCGCTTTTGAATGATCATATGTTTGGATCTTCCTGATGTCTCTCAGACAGGTCTAATTTCAGTGCATCTTGCAGTCTGTGATGATTGGAATGGCTGCCCCAAATAAAAAACCTGTTGCTATAAAGCCTCGCATGTTATCAAATGTATCATTTTTAAGCATGTGTTAATTGGCTACATTGACTATTTTAATTAAGAAGCAAAGTAAAATTTATTAGACTATGGCAACAGTTCTCCCAAGCATAATGGTAGCTGGTAGCAACTGCAGCTGAAATTTCAAACGCAATTTGTGATAACCAATGAACTGACAACAGGCTTCCCAGTCAGAGCTAGGCAAAACCAGCAATAAGCATGAATTGGAAAAATACGTTTCCCAAGCATAATTGAGAAGAGCTAATAGCTAATGAGTTGGCACAGATTTTCTAAGCACAAATGTGTCCGGTAGCTGCTACCGATAAATGTCACACCTGAAATTTCAAATGCAATTCGTAACTCTGATGTCAGGGGATACACTTCTTAATTGAATATTTTCTAAATTGGGTGAGTGCTTTTTGGCAAATGTTTGAAGATAGTAAAACTCTTCTAAGTGCATTGACCCGGGAAGTAAGATTTTTAATTAGCCGGGTTACATCTGGCTTCGGATTTAGTACTTCAGGCAATGAAAACTCAATTACCAACGATTTGACCTTCACCATATGAAAACTAGATTCCTACCATCTTGTTACTGCATTTCTCCCTCTTTCAACGATTCCAGTGTAGCACATGAATGACTGCCTAATTCACAGATTCACCTGCTCACACACCACCATTCTTTTCCTTGCAAACTCAGCCCTTTATATCTCCCTTACTTTTAGCACTCTACCCCTCCCTTGGCTCTTTACCTAAAGAACTAGTAGCCTCAGCCCTTAATTTTAAGAAGAAAAGAAGTTCTTGAAATGCACGAATAGCTGTGATGTAGCAGACTTGTTGCTAAGTGTTTTCATACACATTGTCTTAGGTGTTTGCTGTTATCTCGTGAAATAGGTATTGTGCTTTACTCCTTGAGCTATACACATCTGATCTTTTCCGAAAGAAAAACAGCCTGCAGGCCAGTAACCCCGAGTTTACCCTGGGATGAATGTTGGCATGTGGTAGGTGCTTAATAGATAACTGTTGATTAAAAATCTTAAATCAAGAGCATATACGTATGCAATGTATTAGGGACCTATTGCTGCAGAACAGTATTACTACAGTATTAGTGGTAACACTACAATATTAGTGGCTTGAAACAGCATGTTACAGTGTCTACAGTTTGGGGACCCTGACTTGCCTTAGCAATGTCCCTCTATTTCAGCTCTCATGAAGCTGCAATCTGGGTATTAGCCAGGCCCACGTTCTCACCTCTTCTCCACTGGGGAGCTGTTTTCTTCTCCCAGCTCACATGATTGTGACAACATTGAGTTCCCAGCAGGTTGTTGGGAAGGGCCTCCCTCCATCTCTTTCTATCTGCCCACCAGAGGCCTCCATCAAATTCTTGCCAGGGGAGCCTTCCCGAAATGGTTATTTGCTTCCTCAAAGCCAGAAAAAGAGAATCAGAAAAATGGGGATTACAACCTGCAGGCCATAAAACCTGCATGAGACCACATCTCTAACTGTTGCTGTGTTTTATTGGTTAGAGACAAGTCACAGGCCACACGTCCACTCCAGGGAAGGGTGACTATGGGGGACTGTGACTCCAAAGGTGAGGATCATAAGGGTGGCCTCTGAATTTTTCTTCATACAATTTTCTGGTACGTTCTCTAAAAGAAAATTAGCTGGATAACCCAGTGTTTATCGGAAAGATCACTTTGAGATTTTAATATCTGGTTTCCCTGAGCTGAGAGTTGGAGGCTGTTTGTGAGGTTACATTTGTTCCGCAGAAATTGGCTCCTTTCTTTCTAGACGCCTCTACCGTACACGGGCCTACTTTTAAAATATGTATACAACTTACATTACCGCACCTAGAACTTAATGTATTTGATGTGACCTATTCAGCCACAATGTATTTTTACCCTGTATTTTAAAAGCATTTTGGCCAACAGGAGCTCCCGAGCTCCAGAGCATCCCGGCACTGTGGTTCGCCACAGAACTAGCTGCAGGCTGAATTTATTTTAAGTAATAGATTCCAAGGAGAATAGATTCCAAGGAGGGCCTATCAGTGAGTGGAATTCAACACGATTGTGCCTGAACCTTCATGGGAACTCTCAATTGCCTTCCTGTTTTAAATTCCAGCTGATGGAATTTCTTACACCGTAATACTAAAAATCACAAAAGAACACATGCACATGAATTCTCATTTATATTCTTTTATTCTCCTTTCTCTTAGCTATGGCATTTTCATGTTTTGTAAAATATCATTACCTGCGTAGGCACAGATTTACTGAAGCCGAAAAGTCATTGTGAGTCATAGTAAGATTCTGCTGTTCCTAGCTCTCTTCACAGCTTCCCTTCAATACTGCCAACAGCAAGGCATTTGTAGTTCAGTAAATGTGAGTGCCTGCTTCATACTAGGTGTCTGGTCTTGAAAATCTGCATGATCACTTGAGCATATATTTTCTTATCTGTAAAGAAAACAAAAAGAGATAGAGAGAAAGGAAGACAATAAAAGGATCATTACACCTGTCTTCTAGGATCTCAGTGAGGACAAAATAAGATTGGCTATCAGAGTGTGGATGCAGTTCCCAGCACAGGATTGGCACAGTCTATGTTTATTTCTTCTCTGGGCCTTACATTTATATATGACTTTTACAGTCTGAAACATGGCAATTCCATCGACACTGTCCCTCCACATGAAGCCCATCATGGGGTGGCTCTTCCTGAGATGGATGTGACTACATGACTATACCGCCTTGGTACATTGGCCTGGTTATATGATTCTAAATATGTTTTTGATAGACCGATTCTAAATTTTCAGGTGGCTCATTTTAAGGTATTGTTTTAATTTTTTGTTCATTGATTCCCTGTCTACCTAAAAAAAAAAAAAAAATGTGAGTTGTTGGTTGCCTAGATTGTTAGAGGTTTGCTGGGTTATAGGTGTCTTCCGTTATATTTGCATGATTATAAGATTTGAAACATAATGCTAGAATGTTTGGTAAAGTATGTTGGGTTCAGGTTTCTATCAAACAACTTTTTGAACATCTGCTGTGTGCAATTTACTGGGGAAGCTACAAAGGGGGATCCAACAATGTTAAGAACTATAATATTATTAATCCACACTGGGCTCTTATTAAGTGCTTCTAACCAATGTATTCATCTAAACCTCACATCACCCTTTTCATATGAACTCTGAGATTCAGAGCAGTCACGTAGGTCACTGTCACTTGCTACCAGTCACACAGCTCATACTGGACAAAGCCAGAATTCAACCCTGGCACGTCTGACTCCAGGGTCTCTTCTGGCCAGCAGCGTCCAAAGGCTTTCACGATTTAGCATATTTGAAAGATATTTTAGCCCATTAGTTAGATGAGCCATTTACTTTAATGATTCTTAATTGCAAAAATGTTCTCTTCCCTTTCAAGCATTAGTTTGGCATCTACAACATGGGAAAGGCTTTGTAAAGCTATCATGATAAAAGCTGAACGCTCCTGCATGACCACCTTCTTGTGACTCTAGGAAACCCTTCCCAGCACCCATACTCACACTGTCCTTTCCTCATTGTTTAATCCACTGAACACCCCAGGCCTTTCCTGTCATGTTGAGAGGTGCCTTAAAGGTGAGGGTCAGCCGCATTTTTTTTTCTTTTCTTTTTTAATTTTTTAAATTTTATTTATTATTATTTTTAGAGAGAGGGGAAGGGAGGGAGGGAGAGAGGGAGAGAAACATCAATATTTGGTTGCCTTTCATCTGCCTCCAGCTATGGATTTGGCTGGAGACGTGACTTGCAACCTGGTTATGTGCCCTGGCTGGGAATTGAACCAGTGACCTTGGGGTTCACAGGCTAGCGCCTTTCCACTGAGCCACCAGCCAGGGCTTGGCCACATTTCTAAGTTGCAGGGGCTAAGTCTAGCAAAGTATGGAGTGAGCACGCATGTAGCTTAGTGCCTCTCCTTCCCTCCCTGCTATACATGGACTGCTTGTGTCCCCTCTAACATTTCTGTACTCACACCATTCTTTGGTGTGATGGTACCTGGAGGGAAGTTCGGGAGGATGAATGAGTGATCCAGGTGGAGCCCCCATGAATGAGCCTCTATAAACACAGGACTCTCCCATCATGTGAGAATGCAGCGAGAAGAGGGCCACCTATGTATGAGGAAGAGGGCCCTCCCTAGGGGCCTCTGACCACACCTTGAACTTGGACTTCTCAGCCTCTAAAATTATGAAAAATAGAGGTTTTTTTGACCCCACCCCATTTATAGTATATTTTGTTATAGTAGCCAGAATGAATCAAGGCACCCCTCACCAAGGCTGGTGGGAGGCATGGACCTGGACTTGGGTCTGTCCTGAAGATTTAAACTTCCACTTGGGAGTGTTATTACAGATGACACTTCTAGGTAGTGAAGAGCATGGCATGTACCCACTGCCCTCGCCTTTATGGAAAGGCAGGCTCCTTTATGCTATGCCATACTTGGTTCCATATATTCACAAGGGAAAGAAGTAGTATCTATCTATTCACCTTCTTAGAGACTCCCATCCATGAGCTCTGGCTGTACCTATGTTAAAACAAACCATTTTGAAAAAAGAGTCAATCATTCCTGAAAAGACCAATTTCACCTGTCCTGGAGATTGAAAATGTAAACTTTACATCTTTTATGCTTTCCATCCAGATGAACATTTGCCTCACTATTAGCTGGCATTCACTGACTTCTCATTTGTGTATCATACATTCCTTAACTCATCTCATTTTTATGGAAAACCTATGTCATTTTTGTCTGTTTATTAACCCACTTTACATGCAAAGCAAAAGGATAACAAGAAGATCAAGTAATTTGCCCACATTTTCACAACTGTGGATAGAGCCAAAGTTTGAACTCAGAGCTTTTGTCTCCGTACCTGCATGTTCTTGATAGTTGCTTTACCATCTCCAGTGATGTTACTGTAAAATAGGGACAATGATGCATTTCTGAAATAGTTACCCAGGTCATTTGTTTTTGCTGAGAAACTTACCAGAAAGATCATTAATCCCGTTAGGCAGCTCCTCTTGTTCAGGCTGGTAGTTTCCTGTCAGATCCAGTTATTTTCCATGTTTCTTATCTACTCTACATCCCAAGAAGGCTTTGCACATAAGCTCCTTAGGTGGGGAGCCCAGAAATACGGTGGCACACTTACTGGTCATGCAGTACTTTAATAGGTGAAATAAGTCACAGCAGCCAGAGCAACACTGCTGACTTCTACCGGTGAGCCAAGTCCAATAGATGATGTAATCTGAGATCTGTGGACGAGCCCTGAAAGCAAGAGCTGCTTCAGACTGATCTGAGAGAAAAAGTCTTGGTCTCCATTTCACTCTGAATGAAGGGCAGCCACACTCACCATTTTGTGAGTTCCTGAGAAGCAACGTGTATGAATAATGTTGAATTTGGTTTGCCAAGGGCTGATCATCTTGGGATAATGAGAGCAATTAGTGAAAGGCAACCATATTTCATTTTCAGTTTTTTTCCAAAAATAAAAATTCAAAAAGTTTTTCCATTTGATGAAATTTGAAAGTCTCCTTTACCTTTAACTTCCTATGTATTCTAGAAGCCCTGTATTACTGAATTACCAGGAAGATGTCTTCTTAAAAGTGTAGTAATGAATAAAGTGTGGTTTAATTTCAGATAATAGCTATTTTCTTAATAACTTATATCTCTAGAATTGCTATGGAGCAGTTTAATTGGTTGGTAAATCAAAGCTATTTCCTCTTTCAAGTTGGTAAATATTTTGAATAAGAACAGTATTAGGCTCTTTTGTCAGAATATAAAGATAAATATACTTTCATTTCTGTTCTAAGTGTTTAAAATTCAGTTGGCAGGGTAATACATCCTCAATAAAATTAGTTAAGATTTTTTGAGGGCTTACTATGCACCATGCAACATTGAAGCACTTACCATCTATTTAATCATTGAATTATAAAAACAACCAGACTGCTTCTTTCATCCTCATTTTATAGATATGAAACTGACACTCAGAGAGCTGTAATATTTTGCTGTTGGTTGCAGGCAAATTAAAAATAGTTGTGAAATAGGGGAATGGGTGGGTGGGTGGGGGGACAGAGGGGAGCAAAAAGGGGATGGATGTAATACAACAATAAAATTAAAAAAAAAAAAAAAATAGTTGTGAAATAGATTGCAAATCCAGGTAATAGTTTCCTAGGGCTGCTGTAAGAAATTACTGCAAACTGGTGACTTAAAAAAAAATCAGAAACCACTCTCTCAAGTTTAGGAGGCCAGAAGGCTGAAGTCACGGTTGCAGCACAGCCATGCCCTCGCTGTGGGCTCTCAGGAACGTTATTGTTCTTGCTATTTTCTGCCTCTTCCTGCCTTTGGTGGCTGTTGGGGGCTGTCATCATGCCTTGCACTGCATCACCTCGATGTTAGCCTTGTCTTCACATGTATGGGCTTTTCCTGTCCTGTCTGTGGATTTTCTTCTGTCTCTTATGACACTTGTCATTGGATTTAGGGCCTACCAAACAATATAGTAGGATCTCATCATACAGCCTTTAATTTAATTATATCTGTGAATACCCCCCCCCCCCCCAAATGTCCCATTTATGAGCACTCAGAGTTAGGATATGCCTAGTGGGCCATTCAACCTATTTCATCAAACACTTTGGTAAATAAGCTTTTGCAATTATTCTCTGTATGTAAATGAACAGACTGAAGGGCTCAGTGTAGTACTTTCAGTGAGATGGAGCAGTGGAGAAAGCACAAGTATTGGCATTAGGCAGAAAGAAGATTGGACTTTGGCTTTACCATAATTACAGACATTCTTTCCTTGGGCAGGACACCTATTAGATCCAAGTTTCAGTTTGCGATCCATTCAATGTATTTTATTATATGTTCTACCACATCACCACATTATTTTATGAATATTCATATAGAAACACACAGATGTGAAAAAGCAGGTCTGATATAACAGGCAGATACAAACATATTAGTTTTCCTTTACTGTTTATGAACAAAGCATGGGAAAAATAAAGAAGAATTCACCTCTAAATGGGACTTAAGAATAGGATTTGGAGATATGTTGATCTTCTACAGATGAGGACAAGCAAAATTCTCTTTAGAAAAGGTAAAAAGACACATATTTTTTTACAATAGAGAATATTTAAAGGAACATTATAGAAAATAATTTCAAGCTTGAAAAATAGATTGCTGAAATACTGAGAAGGATCATCAATATTAGAATGAGGAATGTTACAGAAATCTGAGGAATTTGTTATGAAGCTATGATACACAGATATTAAAATATTAAGTTTTTTCTGTCAAAGGCATTTGTGTAATAAAATTAATATTTGTGATGTAGAAAGAATAGTAATATATGTAAATGCATGAAAGGCAGACAATACAACAGAGCTAAAATTTAAAGAAGCACCTCACAGAAGTAAATTGTAATGGAAAAATATAATAAAAATGATAATGTAAACTAAAAGTTAAAAAAAAAAGGGGTGGGAAGAGGCCTCAGAGAGTTCCTCTGTCCCTTCCACCATGTGAAGACACAGCAAAAGACAGCCTTCTATGAACTAGGAATGGGCTCTCACCAAATACCAAGTGTTGGTGCCTTGAGCTACTTCGTAGCTTTCAGAACTGTGGGAAATAAATTTCTATTGTTTAAAATACATACATACATAAATACAGTAAAACTACCCAAACTACTACATGCTCCAGCAATTGCACTTCTCAGTGTATGTCTAGAGGAGATGAACACAGTATATAGCAGAGGTATCCACATTCCCATGGTCATTGCACCATTATTCCCAGTGACCAAGATGTAGAAACAACCTAAGTGTTTATCAGTCTGAAGATATAATGTAACACATGGTGATTCTAGTTGATAGACTATATTGCATAATTGAAATTGGCTGGCAAATAGACCATAGGTGTTCTCACCAAAATAATAAATTAACTAAATAAAAAAATCAATACGTGTGAAGTGATGGATGTGTTAAGTACATGAGCAAAATGTTTTCACAATATATACCTACCTCAAATTGCCATGATGTATAATTTAAATATCCTACAATAGTATATGCCAACTATGCCTCAAGGAAGATAAAGTTTTAAAAATTCAGTAAGGAATTTTATCAGTTTGATGTATTATAAATGGTATTTTTATTTTCTCTGATGTACATACGTGAATTCCTCTGATTATTATGAAATGAAATAATTTTAATATAGAGAGAAGTTTCTTTTCCTCCTTCCTCCTCTTCACCCCCCATCTGCTCTTCCTCTTTTACTTCTTTTTCCTCTCCTTCCTTCTTTCCTTCCTCCTTGCCCCTTCCCTTTGTTGTCTGCTTTTTTGTGTGTCTTTTCCTTTGTCTATCTATACTATACATAACAGGACAAAAACAAAGAAACACAGAACTTTTCTCCTTTCTTGACCAGAGGTTAAAGAAACTAAAATTGAAGCAATTTATCTACAGCCAGCAGGGCACTAGTTCATGAGGGTGTACATATGAGGAAATGAGTGAAAGTCTTAGGAATTTTATAAGGTGTGACTCAGATTCAGGGAAAATATTTAAATTACTTTTAAACTACTTAAGGCTTGCTCTGCATGCAATATTTCACACACATCCACAAACCCACACATGTTCAATATTACAATTTCAACATCATACCTATTAGCATGATCCGATTTTACTTCATCATTCTAGAATTTGCTTTCTGTGGTTTGTCTGGTTATTTGTTTGACACGATTTTATTTTATTTTTTGGCAGTGTATTGAAAACTTAATAGCCAAGCATGTTGGAGAGGGAGAGGTGTTCCTTCTGTTGATTGGAAAGCCAAAGGGAGGAGAACAGCAATTGCACAATTCTAGAACAGTGGGGAAGACTCAGAATACGTTACAAGGCAGCTTTCATCATGGCTGATATCCACGAGAGTGGGCACATTCGTATCTACAAAACACTAGCAGTTTTCCTTCTTTGTCCCTTTTAAAACATTCTCTTCTGGTGCAGTTTTGTTTAGATGAGGTCAATTGTTACTTATCTGGTTGTCAGAGAAATAAACAAGCAACAGAGTCATGAGGAACATTGACTGGAATATCAGATGCCCTGACCGTGGGAACGTGGGGTTGGAGAGGAGTCTGAGGAAAGTGAATGGCTGGTCTCTGCGACCTTGGTTGAAAAGTACATCGGAAACTTCTGTCTTCAGTAAATTAGTAAGAAAACGCTGAGGTCTATTTCATCATTTTGCATTTCTATACATGATTTTAAAGAGGCCAAAAGATACGGAGTTAGCATAGGATGGGATGACTTCACCTTTTCCTTTCTCAAGAAGGGTGTTGTGTTTGATGACAGCAGCGCACTTGCCTCAAGCTACAAAACACAGCATTTCTCATGCAGTTCTGCATCTAACACTTCCGTTTGCCCAGTAAATATTGCTACAGATTATAGACACTTTTCAGAGCACAAAACAAATGTAAATTAACTTTAATGTAATGTTTATATGGAGAAATTATTGGAAGAAGTAAATCATGACCATAATAAAAAGTAAGCCTTGAATCACATTCCAAATGAAATAGCTTAACATGTACAGTTTTAGCATTAATCATGTGGCATGGCTGCAAAATGAATTCTCTCAAAAACTAGTAGGGGTGATAAGGCACTTTGGAAAGACAGGAGAACATCATATGAAGAACACTACGGTCAAGGGAATTTTATAGAACAATAAGGCACCACTCACTTTGATGCATGTGATATTTTTGACATCACAAATCAGAACCTGAAATGAGTTTTTGAAATTTTACAAAATACACTTTGAGAGGGAGACAAACAGACAGACAGACAGACTCATACAAGGATGTCAGGCTCCAAAGACATAACTCATAGATGAAACTATTCTGTGCTAAGAAAATGGGTAAAGGTGTGGAGGGACAGACATAGCCAAAGGACAATGGGAGAAAGACAGGGAGTTTGAGTTCTAAGTTTGCCTTGTTGTGGGGAAATGTCAATTTTGGTTCTTTTCGTGACTTCCAGAACCCATCCCTTTATCCTGACATTTCTGAATACCTTTCTGTGGAATCACTGCCTTTTATTTTATGCATTGATGAGGAAGGATACTTGTCAGTGGACAGTCATTGCCAAGGCTATGAAGAAATTGGAACACACTCACCCTGCCCCATCAGAGCCTGCCTCGCAGTCAGAGCCAAGGACCAAGCACAAGCACCCTCCACAGACGTTGACACCTGAGAAAGATGTACACAGACCTGAAATGGGGAAAGGTATCATGGAGCTCAGAAAAGATGATATACACGAGTGTAACTTACAAACAACTGGACTAAGGATTCATCATGTTTCAAGAATTATTATCTCCAGTGATTTCTATTTGAAGGCTGATGTCCATGTGCACACTTCATGATGAAGTGAAGTAAATCACAGATGTTCTCTAGCCATTGAGATCAATGTGGGAACAGGTAGAAAATGCTTAATTTGGTTCTACACCACTGATGTCAGTTTCTACACTGGTAAACATATGCTCATTTGCTTTTCCAGCAAATAGGTATAAAAAGTGGCTCAAAGCTGGTGTTAATAGACCTGTGCTGCCCTGAAAAAAATCACCAGCTATTCTGGAAAGTGTCCCTATGGTATTTACTAGTATTTTTGTAGAGGTGACTAGTAATAGGTTACTTGTAACAATCAGTTATCTGGGTGAGATTAGAATTCAATTTCAATATCTTAAATAAATGTTCTCTTTCCTAACTTACTATGAAAATTCTCACTTCTCTGGACCACTTATGTAAACTGTAAAATGTGAGATTTTAAATTTCGACTGACCTAAATGCAACTTTTAATACTACTCTTTTTTTATTTAACTTTTGTAGTAACTCTAAAGATGGTCAGTCTCTTATATATCCTTGTTTTGTGGGACATCAACAAATACTAAGAGATCCCACTTGAAAAGGTGATCCTTCCAATTGAACCACTGTCTTTAAAGTGGTGAATTTGTTCAGTTGGTTTTAATCAACATATGAAGTCCTTTTCTATCCTCAATCATGAGCCTCATAAATTTCAGCACATTCTCTTATATTTAGGTCATTAGCCATCAAATATCTATTCACTTTGTCATTCCAAAATTGATTAATATCCCCTACTTTTATATTTCAAGAAAACATATCTTATCAGAGGTGGAAAGAATTGCAGAGGTAAGTCAAGTTGAGCCATAGCTGGAGGTAGGCAGGCTGATATTTCTTCTCTCTTGCTTCTATTATCATACAAATAGGCAGATATATCTTTTTTCTTCTCACCTTTGAGGAGACCAAGTTGGAGGTGATCCACAGCAGGGAGCAAAAGTGTAGGCAATGGAGCATGCCATCTGGTAGGAATATGCTGGAAAATCTTCAGCTTTCTCATTTCAACCAAAGTAAAAGCAAAAGTCTATTAATTCAGTTTCTCGCTTGGCTGAGAAATAAATTCCACAAGTCTCAAATTGCATCTGGTTTACTACATGTCTGGCTCTAATATGTACAATGAAAGCCAGACAATTTGGATGAAAATATTGCTCCTCTCTGAGCTTTCAGCAATTGGAGAGAATAACAGTGTTTTTCATTTCTTAAATCCTGACATCCTCCTTTTCATGGCTCCATGATAGTGCTCTGAAATGCCCAGGCTGTCTACATAAGCTGTTCCTTGGATGGTGGGATTTGATCTAAAGATCTCTTCCTGAGGAGGGGAGGGTAATGATGAGAAAGATGGTTCCCTAAATCAGCACACCTATCAGTGACCCAATGAATGCCATGACCATCATAATATCAGCTCTCTGTGCTTTGCATCAGCAAGATCTGTGAGTCATCTCCTTGGGGGAATATGACTGGCCTTGGAAGTTATTATGGCTCCCAACTATTGTAAAAATTTGACCATACTCTCCTGCCTATTTTATTTCCTATTTCTCAACAAATACAAGTGTTTCTAGGGCAGGAGTCATGCTAACACTGATTTTATGTTCCCTGTGGTGGTTTCCCCTCTTAAATGTACCAGAAGTATGTTATAGCTCTTCTGCAGATCAAAATAAATGTGATTCTTTTGGCCTTTTCTTCATGGGCACAAAATAGCTACTGTAGCTTGAGGCATAAAATTGTATTCAAAACAGGGAAAAGGGACAGTGGTTGGTCATGCCAGATTTCTCCATCCCTTTCATCAAGAATAGCAAAAGTCTTTCTAAAATCTCCTCACCAGTAAATGTCCAATTAGATAACTTGGCCAGGTAATGTTACATGGCTAGCCTACCAAGGAGAATAGGAATGTGCTTATATTTCTAACTTCTATAGTGGAGGTAGGAAAATGAACTTAGGGATGGGTGTTGGGCATTGGGTTAGCTAATCTACAATTCTGGGGATGTGCATGAAAAGAGTTAGTGCATAGTAAGAACTCAATAAATTGTAACTGCTCCTAGCTACAGATTTGAGGGCAGAGCCTTATTTAGTTCATGGGAATTAACAAAATATGATTTCATAGCCTCAAACTGATAAGAAAAAAAAAAGTATCTAATTTTAGTTAACCATTTGGTAGTACTTAATGAATTTTAAATTTCACATTGCCTATTTTTTAATTATATCCAAAGGAAGAAACATTATGAGTGTGATTCATAATAGTATACTCACTGAGGGTTTCTAAAATGATATTTCAACAGTATTAAGTCAGTATAATAAACTAAAGGAATTCATGTCTTACATTTAAATTTAGAAAAACATCTAAAGAGAGGTAGAAAAGTGGCTCATGATCTTTATTGGACCTTCTCTGATGCTCACCAGAGTCAAAAACGCAAAGCAGGCATAGACAGCCTTTACTCAAGACTGTTGTCAGTAGAGGCATGTTCTTTTTAATCCCTGCTCACTGGTGGCCTTGGAATTGAAATCATGGCATCTAGGACTGGTAGGGGCTTCCCTGGGGACAGGAGCCATCCAATCAGGGGGTGAAGACATCCCAGGAAAGAATAAATCAAAGGTGAACACCAGAGATAAAGCCAAGAGCAAGACCAGAGTAGGAAAGCTTTTGCCAATTTACCAATCCAAAAGTGATGAAATTTATTTTATAGCATCGTTGGAGTGTAAAGCCATAACCATGCTCTATTGTAGTTAAACATACATATTTGGAAAACTGGGTTCATTGTCTCCTAGCTAAGGACAAGTTATTTAATTTCTTAGAATCCTAATTTTCTTAACAGATAATGGGAAAGATAAGATGACTTTAGACTGTGGTGAGAATTAGAGAAAAGTATAGATAAAATATTTTACAGATTTTTTTTTTATCATCAAATATAGTTGTGTGTCTTATTTTAGGATTTTCCCCACATAGGGCCTCAAGCTAGACTTTTGTTCTGGTAGCTCATCTGGGAGATTGATTCAGAGAGAAAATAGAGGACAAAGAGAAGGAAGAAAGAAACTCTGGTGCAAGGAGGCATTATAATGTTTACCAGTGGGGAGAGTACAGACTTGGCTGGGCTGGGACTACCTAAGGAGCAAAAACTATGTTTTTCAGAATGGGTAACTTAAAGGGGAAGGCTAGCCACTCATCCAGTCTTCTGTATTGATTGATTGAGGGCCTCCATTCTTTATTGGTTGGCTCTTCTTAAGTAGAACTTCCAAGGCAGAAGGCAAAAGATGTTGGGTGTATGGTTGAGGCTAGGTGTTGTCAGGGACCCATGAACCTGAACCCCTTCACAGTAACAGCCCATTTTGCCACAGCTGAAATCAGGGGCAGGTCACAGGGCATGTGATGTAGGTAGAAGAGATACATGCTACAGTTTAATGGTGAAATATCATATTAGTTTAATAACTAATGTGGTTAGTTATTATCATAGTGGTGCAATGAAGTGGTATGAACCCATTTTCAGCACTCTGGTCATGAGAATACAACTCAGTAAAATTAAGTGAGAAGAACTGAAACAAATAGCAACTACCAAGGTTCTTGGGGAGCAATACATTTGGGCAATGTGTTGAGCAGAGCCTATACTTTTTAACTGGTATAATCTGCCTCTGTGGCAGGTATAGTTATTCCTTCCTAAACTGACAGTGTTACTGAATTACCACTTTACATGGTGATTGAGAATTTAGTTGTTCCAGTGACCTGTTTGCTCATTGGATGACTTTAAAAACACAGTTTTGCCAATCACCCAATTTATTTCCATTTGGAAATGTTTGTGTTTTATTTTTCTTGGAGCAAATGTTTATTTTATTCAACAATCCTCATCTTCTTTCCCACAAGTTATGGATCTACCTCTAAACTGTACCCCAAATATCTTTCCTATCTTTGGTTGTCAATATCCCCACACAAAAGCAAGGCTTCTTTGGCAGGTACTGCTTTCACTCTGGCTACCTGCCATCCTTTGTCTTCAAACATACTGTGGTGACATCCTGAAAACATGTCAGATCGTTCAAACCTTCCAAAGTATTTCCATTGATGTTGAGTAATATCCAGTTTCCTTTCATTGCCATATAGAATCCCATGTTGCTGTCCCTTGATTACATATATGATTTTTATTTTATTTTTACCATTCTCCTTTTTACCTACTACAGTTTAGTCATGAAGACTTTCTTTCTGCTTTTAAAACCCTCCCAAGGTCATTGCTGCATTGAGAACTTTCCACTTATTTTTTCTTCTTCCTGGAATGCTTTTTCCTAATCACATCTCATTCTTCTTTATCATTTACATTTTAGGGCTGTCTTGGGTATCCAAAGAAAAGCTGCTACTCTGTCACTGTCTAACAAATCATACTCTTTTAAGTACCAATCATTGTTTAAATATTTCTTGCTTATTTATTTGCATGAATATTTTTAAATTCATTTTACCACAATGTAAATAGTTATGAGCAAAGATTTTTGTCTTGTTCAGGGCTGTATTCCCTGTAGCTAGAGTAGTTCCTGAAACAACTTATCTGTTCAAATACTATTTGTTAAATTAATAAATGAATGTATGAATATAGTGGTCAGTGTATATATATACTTCCAAAAGCATTTATGAAGTGGTGTGGTCCTTAATTCCAAAACCTAGACTCTATAAAACATAGATTTAAAGATCTTGAAAGAATAATAGAGAATTTATTTATTCTTCAGATTGCTCTAGAAACCAATATGACCCTTAAATTTAGGGACAATCCCCTTTTCTCCTCTGTTTTCAGTAACTTCATACCTGGAATCTGTAGGGCAATGCTACTGTGGTCCTGTAACTGGTGCTTATCTAGACAGACAGAATCTTTGGATAATTATCAAGTGTAGGGTTTCTCAAATTTCAGAGTATAGAACACTGTTAAATAAGCACAAATGTTCCTTAGCAACACCCTGGTATTTAGTATTTACTCTGGACTTTAGGTCATAGCAGATGGTGAATAAGAAATCTGAGAATAGTCGTAAGTGTCTTGTACAACAAGCAAGAAGCATGCAGACTAAATGATGTTAAAGCAAAAACAGGGAGCCACTTGAAAAAAAAAAAAAAAAACCCTGAAGAATATCCCCCAAATAACAAGAGATATTTAGGTAGCCATAGGGGACTGTTCTCAGTTTCTTGGTGGAGAGAAGCTGGAAGTTTGCATTAGATTTTCAACTACTCAGAACAGTAACAAATAATAATTAGCATGTAGTGAGAGTCTGTTAGGTGCTATACAGTCTTGTGATTTGGGGTACAAATTCAGATTATCTCAATCTATTGCCTGTACCCTTGGTAGGCAGAGTTGTATTTTATTTAACCATATGCAATTGGGAAAGTTAGTCAGCTGTTAGACACACAAGTCAAGCCCGTTCTGACCAAGGAAGTAGGTACCTCCAACTCTTTTATGGTTCAGGGTCAACTGTGTTATGTTTTTTCCTATGCATACATATGTATGATAAAGTTTAATTTATATAATTAGGCACAATAAGAAATTAACAGCAATATTAAAATAAAATAACTATAACAATACACTGTAATAGAAGTTATGCAGTCATTCATTTCAGGGGTCCTTTGCTGGAGTCTCATTCTGGGCTTAGTGCTTTCTGGTCCAACAGGTTGCCACCCCATGAACACATTTCCGACTCATGTCTTCTGCCCACAAACTTCATGCCTTTTTCACCTCAACTAAACACTTACCTTCACTCTGACCGTAACTTTTGTATATTAGGTGCAATAGCAAAATTGCACAGATTTCTTTTCCCTCTTCACAATATCACAGATATAAGATGTATTCTTTCTGTAGAGCTTAGTAACATCAGCACACAATGTTTTTCCTTTATAAAGTTTATAACTTTCACCTTTTCACTTAAATGATGCATTTTGTGGCTTTTCTTTGCCATACTGGGTAACCAGCATCACTACTCTCGTACCTTCAGGCCATTTTTAAGTAAAATCCAGTTACTTGGACACAAGCACTGTGACAGTTCATCTGATAACTTAGATGGCTACTCAGTGACTAATGGGTGACAAGCAACAGCGCGTGAAGCCATGGGACAAAGAGATAATTCACATCCCAGGCAAGACAGAGTAGGATATGGTTCAAGAGTTTATCACATTATTCAGAGTGACACATAATTTAAAACAGATGAATTGTTTATTTCTGGAATTTTCCCTTTAATATTTTTGGGTCACAGTTGACCTCAGGTATCTAAAACCATGCATAAAAGGTGACTACTACTCTATATCTTACAGACACATTCATTTTATGTAAACATTAAAGGATGGATAGGTTCCGGCCTGTGAACCCAAAGGTCGCTGGTTCGATTCCCAGCCAGGGCACATAACCAGGTTGCAAGTCAGGTCTCTAGCCAGGTTTGTAGCTGGAGGCAGGTGAAAGGCAACCACACATTGATGTCTCTCTCCCTCCCTGTCTCCTTCCCATCCCCTTGCACTTAAATGATGCATTTATAATAAACAAAATCTTTTTTTAAAAAGGAGGAAATACAGTTTGAACTAAGGGCATTTTCTTAAAAATCCATTTTCCAAAAATCCTATCTATATTAAGGGAATTAATTTTGAAGTCTCTGCATCATCATGTATAATTAGCACCTCAGGTTATATTTATCTAATCCATTGAAAGTCTGAGGAAGCACAGATCTGGCAATGCCATGATGAATAATCCTAATGAAGTTAAAAATTGTTTCAAGTGCTCATCAGTAGATGAGTGGATAAAAAGGCTATGGTAATGGGTGATGGGGAGAAGGGGGGAAAGAAAGGGAAGAACTAGCATAAATGACCCATGGACATGGACAACAGGGTGGGTGGGAATTGACTGTGGGACAGGGAATCGGGTAGGTAGGATGGGGGCTGGGGGGCAATGGGGGAAAAATGGGACAGCTGTAATAGAACAATGTCAAATTAAAATTTTTAAAGCTGTAGTACACTTACATAATGAAATATTACTTGACCATAAAAAGAAGGAAATCTTACCATTTGTGACAGCATGAATGGACCTAGAGAGTAGTATGCTAAGTGAAATAAGCTATTCGAAGAAAGGTAAATACCATATGGTTTCACTATGTGCAGAACCTAATGAACAAAATAAACTGACAAACAAAATAGAAACAGGCCTGACTAGATGGAACAGGCTGATGGCCATCAGAGGGGAGAGGGGAGGAGGGAAATGGATGAATAAAGGTGAAGGGATTAGCAAAAAAACGCATATGCATAATCATGGGCAAAGACAACAGTGCAGTGATGCCCAGAGGGAAGGGGGACAGGGCTACAAGTGGGGGGAAAGGGAGCATCTGTAATAGTGTCAATGATAAAAATAAAGTTTTAATTAATTAATACAGCTCAACTTGTGTGGAAACAAACAGTACAACCACATGCTAAACTGAATCTATAAGGTTATGGAACTAAAACAGAAATATAATTTAGTGTAATTAAATTTTCTTAATATTAGAGATTTAGCTTTATATTTTCTATTTTGACAATCTGTCTAAACCAGTGTATTGATTCCCTTACTGTACTTATCCTGGTAGTATTTTTACTTAAAACAATTAAGCTTTTACTATGGACAAACCACATTGGTGATAATATTGGATTGTAGTACAGAAATCTTGCAGTATATTTCCTGATCCTGCTCCCAAATCAGGATCTCACACATGATAGACATTTAATCAGTATCTACCAGTGCTAAAATGATTTTAAAATATTTTTTAGAAGTTCTTTTTTTTTTTATTTCCTGTCTCTTTAAAGAAGGAAAAACTAAATCTTAGAGCAATGGAAACAACTGTATTTAAGGCATTTAAGTTAGTACAAAAGCTGTAGCTAAGAGTAGATCTACCGTTTATAGTGCATTATAAACTAGATACCCGAAAATACACTAATTATTTCTAAAAGCGCCTGTGGTTTCTTGATGCTTAAGCGATAACATATAAGAAGTGTACAGGCTTCTCAAAATTTGTGTCCACCCTCTCCTCTGTTCCTACCATCTCTCCCATCCTCATCACCTATACCACCCTCACAGGACCTACACTCTCTGAAAGGGATGAGACAACTTGTCCACCTCATACCTTTGCTTATGCTGCTCCTGTACCTTGAACTTCCTCCTCTCCATTATTACATGTTCAGGTTTTACTCAGCCTTCATTTTTTTTACACTTAAAAATCACTACTCTCAAGAATGATCAGGCCAACCAAATATATCACTATCTGCTTTCTAAAGCTACCATGGCATTTGGAGTTCATTTTATCTAGGGTTTTCATTTTATAGGTGCTGATAGTCTTACTTAGAAGTGAAGGCATATAAAATGTTTTCCATTGAATTGATTAATATATGTATAATATCCTTACTATACATTTTCTTTCCCTCAGATCTTTGGAGACAGTTTCTCATTGTTGTGAATGTTCCCATAAAGAGAATTCTAAAGCCAGCTTGGGATAGTTACATCTACCTCGTGAGTAATTTGCTTTTTTCTACTTGAATGGGCAAAGAAGTTCAATAACCTAACCCTGATGCCTATTGGTGGTGATTGTTCCTTATCATATTTTACTGAATGTTGTCTATTCTTAGTCTTTACCAATTTAGTTCTCTATTTATTTAAGATGAATATGCTTCTGTGAAAGGTTTGAAAAGATACTTTTTTCTCTTTGTTGCTTTTTAAATTTTTTCTCTATTTCAAGTATATCAG
Organism: Noctilio leporinus; assembly: GCA_004026585.1. NCBI lineage: Eukaryota > Metazoa > Chordata > Mammalia > Chiroptera > Noctilionidae > Noctilio > Noctilio leporinus. The sequence continues at coordinate 27,243 of PVIW01004526.1, forward strand.
TTTTTCTTATGATCTAATTGGTTTAATATTTTTTTCACCTGTCTAGCTTGTATTATTTCTGATTTTCCCTGGGTGTTCTTTTAAAATCTGTTGTGATTTGGTTTTCAGCTGGCTCTGTTGATTTCCTGCTAATTCTAACTTACATATCAATTCAATAATAGTGTTGTTTTCTTCATCATACTCTTAATAGGCTTTTTCATCCTCTGTTGTTAGTTTATCTGCAAATCTTTCAGACTTCGGTTTGTTAAATTCATATAGCAATGCTTGTTCTAAAATGTAATATTTATGAAGAATTTTCTTTTGCTCCTTGATTTTTCTTTTAAATTTGATTATTTGTCTTTGAAATGCTATGTTGTTGCTATTTTCCTTGTCCTATTTTAGCTAAATATGTATAATTACTATGCCTTTAAAAATTTTTGTTCACTCCTGAGCAACTTGGTGACTTCTTGAATACTGAATTTTTTCCTTTTTACTTACCTATCTAGGACTAGCTTATTTAGGTATTTGGTGTTCTGTCCATTCCTCTGTAGCTTAGTGGCATGGGGAAATGGGGTGGGTCGAAAGAATGGGTTTTCAGTATATATATATTTATCTGCTTTTTCTTTTGAATGTTTGATGAAGTGTCCTTTACCAAGTTTCATCTCTCCTCATTGTAAAATATACTCTACTCTGATGGCAGTTACCACTGTGCTTTGTACTGCTTCCCCAACTCAGAGGAGCTTTGAAGTCTTGAATTCCCTTCTTTCACCAGGTTTTTCAGCCACTATCTCCACCCACAACACTGCTAGTTAGAAGAGAAGGACTTTAAGGGTATTTACTCAGCTTGCCTTTTTCACAATGTTGGGGTGATGGTGAAAAGGCTCAGGGTCTCTCAGTTTATTAGGGAGGTGCCTAAGATTTACAGCTCTGCAGGGATGTAAAGATACTCAGATACCAAAGAAATTTCTTTTTCATTCCATGACCTCTCATTTTTGAAGCATTAGGTGGTTTTCTTTTTCATGTGTGGCTATGGATCATAAAATATCCCTTTGTTTCTATTATCTAGACTTTTGTATTCATTTCATTAGATTCTGGGCTGGTGGAGAGGAATTCTGTTAAACAACCTTATTCTGCTATGTTAGTCCTCAAGCCTTTATTATTATTATTATTTTTTTAAGGTAACATTTCTGTTGCCTTTAAAAAGACCCAAACTCTGGCATTGATAATGATGAGCTTATTTCTGGATTAAATAAGCACTTGTTAAACTGATATCCTCCTGCTGCAACAAGAAGATCTACAAAAGGCGACCTTCTTTTTGGGAGGGCCATTACTAGCTCCAGCACTGTCTGAGGCACAGTGAGAACAAAGAAGCAGGCTATTTTGACAAGGAAAATGAAATGGCACACCTTAGGCTTCAAGGAGAAGTAGGAATTTAAATCCCTTGGCTATTTTTAAAAGAGGATGAATTTGAATAGTATTTATAAGGAGCGGTAGAATTTGGCTTCTGATGACAAGAGAAAATGGTACTTGAGGTGACAGATATTTTGTGAACAAAGGAGAAAAGCCAAAACAGTGGCTGTATTTGAATACATCATACCAACCAATTTGGCTTTAGTATACGGTACAAGAAAATGGAGAATGTGAAGTGATGTTTTAAAATGTCACTTTAGCGACTTTATGATTTTTAAACTTCAGTTTTGGAAACTGCCCATGGATTTAAGATACTGCCCTGGTTGAGTTCCATGGGTCACAGTTGAAATAGTTAGATTCCTTTGCTGAAAAAAGAAATTAGCTTTCCTAGCAAGCCAACCTCATCTTATTGAGTTCAGATTCTAGAGGCTGACATTAGTAACAACAGATTAGAGGTGTGAATTTCCTCAATTTATGTTAACAAGCTGCTAAATGCAAAGGCCAATTATGGCTGCCCCTGAATGTCACCTTCCTATCAACTGAATATCCAAAGAATGAGCTTGATCCCAGGCATGGCCCTCATCCTGTGGTATTTATAGGATTCTCAGCTGAAACTTATTGGATTCCTAAAAGTGTGGGTTGTAGATTCCTCAGGGTATGGAGGAATTTTGCGGACTGGCTATAAATGCCCCAGATGCTTTCCAGAACACCTGGCCATAAATTCCAGCCCCTTCAACTTCCTATTTCTTCTGATGCAAGGTTATTAAATATAAAATATTGCATGCTGAAATTCACATAAAAATGCCTAATTAGTAATAGGAGGAAGTGAGAGCAAGGGCACATGTGGGAAGAACGGGATCATGGAGGGCCAAGGATTGGGATTTAGAATTGCAAAAACACAAGGACTTCAGCTTCCTTTCAGTGCCCTGCCTGCTCTACATTCCCTTCTGCAGATCTTTTCCCATTGTTCAGATGGATTTTAACTTTTCATGACTTATTCTGTCTTTTTAAAATAAACATGTTATTGTAGGATAGCTTTAGGTTTACAGAAAGGTTGGGGAAATAGTTGGAGAGCTCCATTATACCCCTCACTCAACTATTAATTTACAAAAAAATAACAGGGTACAGACCCAGTTCACTATAGGGAGGGGAGAGGGTTTTTGTTTTCTGTTTGCCCTCTAATTCCTCTCCTACCTTGATTCTATTCAATGCTAAGCTCCTAGTTTACATTTTCAAAAAGTCTGATAGAATATGATAACTAATAGAATATTGTGACTCAGGTCTCTGTATGTTTCTCTTTGTGCCTACAGCAGAGCTACTCAAAGCATAGTAGTGGGCCTCTCTTAGTCTACACAATGTTTGTAACTGGTCCCCAACATGTTACAGCCTTATGAGTAGCAGAGGAAGACATGTCTCACCCCCTAGCTCAGAGGTCTTGGGCCTGGTTCCATAATATTACTAGGTGTTTCAAAATCACAAGAAACACTTTGTTAGAGGGGAAGAGAAAAGTGCTTGGAATTCTCTGTATCGTTTCCACTCTTGGGGAAAGAAAGCCTTTGAGGCTGTGTTTACATCCCAAGGCCTGAAGGGCAAGGCAGAAAAGGGCCCAGAGGGCCTAAAGGAAAAAGTCTATTAACACCTTTAGGTATCCATGTCTCTACTTCTGGAAAGCTAGCATCACCTTTACTGTCAGTCAATACGTAATATCTACACCCCCATCCCACTAACTATGTAAGTCCTCAGAACAAAGGACTAGCTCTCTTGATTTCCTTGGCCCTCAAAACCCTCCCCCCACACCTGGGCCTTGGGCTCTGGCCCTGGCCTTGGCCTCTGGCCCCAGCCACCCTAGGGCAAGCTTGCCACCTCGCCTTTGACTACCCTTCCTTTTGCTCTCCCATTCATTAATAAATTTTGTGTGCAGGCTTAAAAGACTCCCTGATCTGTAATTCCTTACTCCATTGGCAAGAAGAACCAGGGTTTCTTCAGTAACAAAAGCAGTCAGAAGCTTGTGCCAGAAACTAAATCATCTGCATTGCTGAGTTTCTTGCAACAAGACAGTGTTTTTTCAGGGGAGGAAGTTACACATGGATTTGCAATCTGGTATGTTCTCTCATTGCTTTGTTTGCTTGAAAGATTCCTACTTGTTCTTCTACACCAACTATCTGCATTTCCTCCCCAGACCAGCCTCTACAAACAAATGTATTTCCTCCCTAACTCTAGTCATTTAGATCTCAAATAACCACCAGAATGTAAGTAGCTGGAGCAAGGTCCTGAAACTTTATTAAAGAGTTAGGCTCACAAAAGAAGGTTCATGATGAGTGTTGAATTGCATAAAACTCAGCCATGTTGAATTAAATTGAAAAATTGATGATCACCTACTTTCTACAGCCTTGATTGTGAAGGAAGTAGGTGCAAATCATGTCGTGATTTAGGATTTTAAAAAATAAGTAATTAATATTCATGTAATTGACACTTGGTATAAATGCAAAAAATTTAATAAATAGAAACATTCTCACCTTCTCAATTCTTTGGCAAAAATTTTAAGCTGATTTTTTACTACCGATCCTTGGTGCTTACTGCTTATTACTTACAAGTACTATGTTATGATACTCCTTGGTTCTTGCTTTGGGTATATGTCAGGAAATAGAAAAGCTTTGATTTTTTTACATTTAGAAAACTAATTTTAAATAAGAGCGTATGCCACTTATAGGAAATAGGATTCATTTCCTAGTTCTGACCTTGTGCCCTTTGATAGTAATAATACCACACACACACACACACAGGTATTTGGTGGATTAAGTACCCGTTTATCATTGTGAGAAAATAGAGGAACTCTAAATTCTAATCTTAGGGTCTCAAGCAGTGGTCTCCATTAAAATCAACCAAGAATGACTTCCTCATAGGTGGCAATGTTTGATGTTTGGAGATTTTTTTTTTTCCTTATGGTGACAACGTGCAGGGCCAGGGGCACTTGCTCGGGGCATTTAGTGCATAGAGGTGAGAGAAACTGTTAAATGTACTACATACACAGGACAGCCTTTAAGCAAAGAATCCTGGTCTAAAATGCTGATAGTGTCAAGGCTGAGGCACAGTGGTTTACACAACTATCAGATGCACACTAGGAGGTTAGTAAGAAAAAGAATTTATCATGAGGAAAGCTGAAGTCATGCATCTTACATGTGTCAGAGAACATAGAAGGGTACTTACTCCAATTGAGGGTTCATAAAAGCTTTTTAGAAAAAAAAATAGTTCCTGAGATAAAATTTAAGTATAGGTTAAGAAACTGAAGTTGTAGTAGGTTTTATAGAGAGTAACTGCATGCAAAAAGGTATGAAAACATTAAATAAAATGGTATCTGCAGGAAACTATGCTTTTTGGTGCTAACTAAAAGTGAGGCAGAGAGTGGGTCGGTATGAGGGTGGAAGGTAGTGAGGTAGGTTCTTTGTTCATTGGAGGTCTGAGAACTCTCACAAAGGAATGCCCAGAATGAATAGGATGATTGAGATATTTTATACTCAAGAATTTTGCAATCTGAGATGCAAAACCTATAGGTAAGATAATACTTTCTAATACTCTGCTTAAAGTATCATTGTAGGGATACACACAGGGTAACATGGTGACAAATAGGACAGGGAAACAACCAGAATAGAGCCTGCAAAGGCTTTCTTGAGGAGGTGACCTGGCTATATTAAAACTAAGTCCTACAGGGCAAGTCACAGAAAGCTGGATGACAGTGGGAAGTGGGAAGGCATTTATTCCAGACAAAAAAGAAAGGGGCATGGGTACAGTGCAGAAGGACAGTACGACAAATGTCATATTTCAAGTAGTCCGTTATAGGTAACCCATATTGTGTGAACTTCACACAGCCAGGACAAAAAGGAGAAGAGGTCAGAAGATAATGAGGTTTCCTTTATAATTGAAGGTTGGACAGACCACAGAATACCACTGAAGGAAGTAAAATAAGGTAGTAAAGTCAAGGAAGCCAGACAGGGTCCTCTAAGCAAGAGTATCTGGTGGCTTCAGTGAGACCTTCTAACATACAAGGACATGTTATTTGTTTATGACTTTCAACATGTGAAATTGTTTTAAGTAGTTCACCATCCAGATGAACCAAATTGGGATACTTAACACCAGAAGTTACAGGCAAGACAGACAGGTACTGTATAGGGCTCGTGGGTTTAATTGGCAAAATTTTAGTAAAATAACATATCACAAAAGCATTAGATTTTGAAATAAATTTATTATTTATTTATTTTATTATATTATTTATTTATTTTATTTTTAAAAGATTTTATTTATTATTTTTTAGAGAGAAGGGCAGGGAGAGATGCAGAGAGGAGAGAGACTTCAATGTATGGTTGCCTTTTACCTGCCCCCAGCTAAGAACCTGGCTGGAGACCTGGCTTGCAACCTGGTTATGTGCCCTGACTGGAAATCGAACCAGTGACCTATGGGTTCACAGGCTATCACCTTATCCATTGTGCCACCAGCCAGGGCTGGAAAATAAATTTATTCTTATGTATAAATATATAAACATAGTCATTATTTTTAAAGTTATTCAGAAAGGTCTCCATTTGCAGCAATAATAGACTTGATTCAACTTTGGAATCTTGAGCATGCTTTAATTAATTTTCCTTTATCCATGGACATCATCATGTTTTCAGTCTTAGCTTTTTACAGCCTCTATTGGAATAAGGTTTTTTATTAACTTCTCTCTCACAAATGCTGCATACATAATAGTCTAAAGTATTTGCATCTCGTGAACTAGATGGTCAGATTTCCTTTGACCAGAATTCAGGAATACTGACACTGAGAAATTCTTGCACCTTTTTGATGCTATGTACTGGTGCACCATCCTGTTGGAACATCAAACGGCATCCATTTGCAACTTACTTCATCCATGGTAAAACTATTTCTCTCAAAACGTGAAGGTAAACATCCTGCATCTTCATTGATGATCTCCAGGATTCTGTGTACAATATCTGGACTTGTGTGATCCTTGTATACCTTATGTGTTTTCCTTGTTGGTGTGGCAACATCAGGATCAACATCATACACCTTCTTCACATTGTAAACTATACATAAAGGGATGCTATTGAAGCCCACAATTTCCTTAGCAGTTTGCCCTGCACACAGTCCAGAAATTATGGATGTTCTAACATATTCTTTTGACATGACAGTTGATATCAGGATTTAATCATTTATATCTGAAACAATGATGTTAAAGCATAACCTTAGAAACATGGTTTTTCAAAATTAATAAGAAGCACATGAAATAAGGAGATGCAAAGTTCTTGCTGGTTGATGGCGCGCACCCTGGGTATATTAATTGACATCAAAGGCGGGAACTAACGCACTTCATGAAAAGGAAGCAGGCACATGACAGTGGGAACTCAGAGCAGACAGAGGGTGACTTCTGTGTGGACAGTCAGAAGGATCCTATGACAATGACAGCAATAGAGAAGACTACTAATATCATGAAATTCATAGGATGTTAATAGGTGTTAAGTATTAAGCGTTTATTATATGCACAGTGCTTCACAAACATTATCTCTCTAAGTGTAATAAGGGTTAGGAATACTTATCATCTCTGTTCTGCAGATGAGGAAGCTGGGCTATAAAGAGGGTAAGAGATTTGCCCAAGGTCACTCACCTGTTAAATGGCAAAATCAGGAGTGAATCCAGGTAACATTCAGGAAGGTGGAGAAGGGAGGCCTAGGCCTCCCCTGTGGGAGAAACGTCATTACAGAGACTGAAGTAGGTTCTTCGGGATACGGATGGAGAAAGCACATTGGCCCATTTTGCCAGGAGCTTGCATTGGATAAAGGATATTCCAATTAGCAGATTTTTCCAAGCCATGTGGGCAAACAAACCCTTAAGACTCCTTCGTAATTTGGATATTTCAGTTAGCACCATTCCATAAGTAAACTCCTACGACAAAGCCTAGCTGTCCAGCTGTTGCTTTGTTCCAGCGCTCTGAAGCAAGCCATCTTGAATAGTTTAGGACAATTATTTGATCACACATTTCCTAATTGACAAAAAATGTTAATGGTATCTTCAAAATCCCCTACTCCCTGGCTGCCAGCAGAGCAGGCATAGAACAGATGCCAAAGACAGCTTGGAAGCTTCCAAGGGGTTTGGCAGCAGCAGTTGCCATGATCCCCTTACCTGCCGCCTCCAGTGTTGGCAACACAGGCAAGGTGGCCCCGTGCCTGCCAAGGGGCTCCAAGGTGGCATTCTGAAGGGACCACTTAAAAAGCCATGGCAAACACAAAAGCAGAGACCAGGTAAATAGATCTTTGACTCTCAACTGGGGGACGATGTAGTATTTCAAAGAAATAATGGTCTTCTAATATTTTACCACTGCATTTTTACTCCAGGTTGGGGATTAGGTCACAGGATTCTAGCAAAATTTCATGTCAACTGGCTACTTTCTTCTAATACATCTGGCTGAATATTTCCTCTGACCTAAAGAAATAAAGTGAGGGGTTGGGCTGTCCTCAAGGAATCCATGACTGTATGTCTCCAACCTCAGCAGGACTGCATGTGCTCTCTTGTTCCCACTGCCCCCTGCCCTCCTAAAATCCTACTTGTCTTACTGTGTCCTCACCTCTAAACTGCCTTCTCCAACCTGAGGCCAACATTTCGTGTTTCCCTGAGCTACACCTTTCATGAACACCTGATTTTAAGCCTCATTCTGAAGGCTGACTTACAGGCAGACTTTAAAAGAGCTGTCTCGTAGGCCCTGTCCTATGTGGCCCATTGGGTGGGGCATCATCCCACCAAGTGAAAGGTCACCTGTTGGATCCCCAGTCTGGGCAGCAGGTTCCATCTAGTTGGCGACTGAACCGATTCATGGTTCCTTCTCACATCGATGATTCTCTCTCCCTTCCCCTTTATCTAAAAATAAATAAATAAATGAAATCTTCAAAAATTAAAAAAATAAAGGAGTTGTCTCTTAGAATGCAAGTCAGCTCCAGGGGCTTGATGATATTTCTCTTTAGTTTTGCTTTAAAAGACTAATTTATGAGACAGGTCACATCAGGACACTTAGACGTGTACTTACCCCACTCTCAGTGAGGCAAACATGATCAGCAGGTTCAGGTTGTGACTGGTTGATGGCTCCATTATAAAATTGTCGTTGTAAAAGTTACATCCATGGATAATACTTGCTTACGTTAATTCCTTTTTAAGGGTACCAAAGAGGGCTCTGAGAATTCTATTTAACTCTCTCCATTTATTAGCCGAGGTTTTCCTATAAAAAGAGAACTCTTCAACAAAAGCTACTTGGTAACGTCAAAATGTAGTTCATACCAAAAAAAGCAGAATAAATTCTTATTTCCTTTAAAATGATTATTTTTAGAGAAAGAAGTTGATGTCCTAGTAAATTTTAATGGTACCCTGTGAGTTTCATCCCTCCTTTTGTTCCTCTTTTTCTTTTTCCCTCCTTCCTCCTTTCCTTCCTTCCTTCCATCTCTTTTCTGAATAACACTATGGAATTTAATATATTCAATACATTTTAATTAGTTGTACTTATTAGTTTTATTAATATATTATTGCTATTATTGTTATTGCTTCTGCATGCTTACATTTTTGCTTATGACCTACAAGAGACACTTTATGCTGCTTCTGGGTCCTTTTGAAATAGCCAAGTCATTTTTAAGAGCTTTCTTGCATTTTGTACAAGAAGTCTCGGGCTCACCTTGGATATTTTCTGCATCAGACTTGAAATTGCTGGTTCTTTTCTGTGGAGTATATTATACTGAGTACACAATCTGGGTGCTAACTGTTTTTATTGCTCTTGGGTTGTTGTCATAGCTGCTAGGAATTTTCAGTAGGCAGAGCTAGAACATGCATATTTTAAAAGTAACCAAATCAAAAAAATTAAAACTGTAAGTCTACCCTAATATTTTAAAATTGGGGTTTAACATGACATAATATTATTTATAGTATTTAATTCAATATTTATATTTCTTTTTCATATGCTAAGACTATTCACCCTATTCACATAATTGTTATTTGAATTTTTGTAGCAAATATATATATACATACACACACATATGTTCTCAATATAATAGTAGAAAAATTAATAGAAACACTACACTCTTGAATGCTGTTTAGGATTACTAGAGTCCTACTTATCCTTAGATTATATTTCACTATGAATAAACAGTAAAATTATTGTAATTTAAAATCACTTTAAATAATTGTTTCCTTTGGGTGTATAAGTCACCATTATTTTTTTAGAGTTCTATTTTCAATTTTTAGATGTTGCTTTGTTTTCCATTTCTATTTAGTTTTATTTTGCAACATGTAAAATGTAATATAATGTTTCCTAATTCAGAGTTGCAACAAGGTATATTTAGATATTTTACATCCCTTCTTGTCAGAATATTAGAGTTTTAAATAATTCATATTTTAGGTTCTAGTGGAGAACTTTATGGACTTTACATAATTACATGTAAGGAAAGGTAAAATATTTCTTCTTAATTATGATATTATGAGTACTTCCTGTAGCTTAAGGACAAAGCAGCCTCTTTTAATTTGTTGTTTAACCCATCCTTATACAGAAATGTAGCATTTGTGAGTGAAAACTTACAAAAATATTAAAATACATTTTTCAAATGTTGGTAAAAACATATAACATAAGATTTAACCTTTCCAGTTTTTAAGAGCACTGTCCAGTATTGTTAACTAAAGGCATAATGCTGCACAAAGATATTTTTTTTTTTGCATAACTGAAACTTAAGTCCAATGACAGCAGCGCCCCACACTGTAAAACTCATAGATGGTAATTTGTGTAATTGTTCTTTGTCATAACCCAGCATGGTTAGCACCATGTGGAATGTTACCTGTTATGAAGAGTTGTTTAGGACCTACACTCAGATTTGCTCACAAAAGCTAGTAATCACTAATATTATTGTGATAGCTAGCTCTAGACTAAGTCCAAATCAAAGATATAAAAAGGTAAATATTATTTAATGTACGGTGTGGCACAAAATTGCTATGGCTATGAATAATATAATAATTTATATTAATTGATATGTATAAAAGCATTGATATTATTAATGAAAGCTAACTTGTACTGACTGCAAATAACACACCCATCACCAAGCCTTTGTTCCTTTAACCTTACAGTTTCACTAACTGGGAGAATCCAGTAATCTTACCTGCATGTTACAAATGAGGTCCGTCTTCTTTTAGATGCCTGAGAAACTAGTCTAAAGCCACCCTAACAAGTAGTGGTTCTCTGGTCTTATCACTGAAATCCAGAGAAATTAATCTCTTAAATCGCATGGGCAGTAATCATCTGAATCTGATTTCAGGCTGTACTGTTCCAAAGTCCGTGCTGTATCAACTCTATCATGTTTCTATCTGCAGCCCGGCAACAGAGAAAAGATTAAACATTAATAGCAACTGGCCCTTTTTAATAATCTTGTGGAAAATACACGGATCAAATGAGAAAGGCTTTGGTGACCATCACTGCAGATTAAAAGTTTTAACTAACTTCCTCCACAAATACATTTCAGCATGTGCCATATAATAGGTTCATGTCTTAGAACAGAGAAAACAGCTTATATTCTACTGGGAGGGTGGATTTTGATGAATTATCATTTAATGTTAGAGAATGGCCCCTATTCTAAAGAAAAAAAGAGTAAGGGCCCGGGAAAGGTTGTAATGCAGGTAGCTGTTTCAGGAAGCAAGGGTCTGGAAGGACCTCTTGAGAATGTGGTATCGGAGCTGAGACATGAACGAGGGAGAAAATGAGTTTTTCAGGAGGGGAAAGGTGGGAAAAGGCAAGTTCAAGGACATGGGCAAGCCCAGCATGCATCAGGCGGACTCTGGGGAGACTTCCCACTTCCTCATGGTCATGCTTGGATGCGATCTCCACCTGTTGAGGATAGATACACAGGGCCTGTGACTCACTTCTAACTAATGAACATGGCAAAGGTGGTGGGATGCCACTTTCTTAAGTTACATTTTGTGACAAAGATACGATAGGATCTAACGCCCGTGCTTAAGCTATGTTATATAATCTCCATTTTAGCAGACTGGAGTGAGGGACTGCTCCTCGATGGTTGTAGAGAAGCGAGCTTCCATTTTACAGCTGCTTATGGGCCATTTAACAAAGGACTACGGGGTGCCTGTAAGAGGCGCAGGTTTCAGTCCTAACACCTTGCAGAGCTGAATTCTGCCAATAACCACGTGCGTTGAGAAGAAGCTCCCGTCGGTCCAGATGAGAACTTGATTGCAGCCTCAGGACACCTTCAGCGCAGGACCTAGAGAAGGCTCGTTGTACTCCTGACTCTTGCAAACTGAGATAATAAATGTGGGCTGTGTTACGCTGCACAATAGTGGTAGCTTGTTACACAGCAGTAGAAAATCAGTACAGGGTGTTATAGAGAAAGCAGCAATGAAAGCTTTGCCATTGAGAAGGTGCCAATAGGACGACCAGGGAGAAGGAGATGGATAGGGGTCAGATTATGAGAGCAGAACTGATCAGAGTGTGGTCGGCAGGCCCCTCCCATCTCCGAACTACCAGCCCTGGCTGGGACAGGGGAGATCAATGAGGGGAAAATGGGACAAATGTAATACCAAAGTAATACCACAACAATACATTAATAAAAAATTGAAAACAGGCATCAGGAGATGTTCACAGCAACTGACATCACACGACTTTTGAGTAGTGATGGGTGGACTCATCTCATTGAGCAGATTATGGTCAAGTACAGGTGTTGTTGAGCTTACCTGGTCAGTTCTACACTGCGGGAGACAAGGACTGATACTGACCTGCAAAGTGCTGGTGAGGAAGACTGGTTTTTCTCCACAAGTAGTGTTCAGAGTGCTAATTTGAAGCCTTATAGGTTATGGTTATATTCTAAAGGCTTTATAAATTATTGGAGGTCTTAAACCAAGAAGCCATGTGATATAATTCATTTTATTGATTTAATTCTTCTAATTTGCACAACTGGTCTGGGGGGACATTAAGAAAGCTATGATGCTCTGGAGGTGAACAAGATGGTATTTTGGAACATGGGAATAGTGGTTGAGGTGAGTTTGAATGCAGACCTAATGAGTATTACTGATGTATTAAATGTGGAATGTGAGGGAAGGAGGAAAAAAAGAAAAGTAAATTTGGTAAGAGTGTATGCACAGAGACAGGGAAATCTTCTTTTCTTTATAACACGTGTGCCTAATATGAGAGTAGAGGAGAGATGTTTCTCATTTATGGTGCTTTATAGGATTTATCAACTTTGTACTTTATTTCTTAGGCAGGGTATTACGGTAGGCAAAACTGTAAGGAGGCCCCCACAGTTTCTTGCTCTTTGGTGTACATACTTGGCACAATCTTTGAGACTGGAACTATGATGAGATTCACTCTTGTAATTAGATTACATTCTGTAGAAGAATTAATGATGAACAGGATGTTCTAGGTGAATATCAGAGGGATGAAGGAGCTCTTAATTGCTACAGCTGGGACAATTTGAGTGACTAAATTGCTATCAGGTCATACCCAGTGTTAAATAAATATCTATGAATATATACTAGTATAAATAAATGAGTGAACAAATAACTCAATGAAGGAAAAGAGGCAAATACATCTTGTTATAATGTTTCTAAATAACTTATATCAATCAATACATTCATGGAGGTAGAAGATGCCTCTTCACCCTTTACATGTACACTACATGGTGAATGTGAGTGAAGGAACAAAGGAAGCTCGAGTTAGCTCATTTCCCTCTCTTTTGGGTCCATTTTCTAATAAGAAGGTAAATTCTGTTTGTCTGTTCTGGGTCTGGTGAGCTAACCGGGGCTGGGTCTGCCCAAGCAAGGAATGGTCTACAGTGATGGCAGTTAAGTTAGAAACAGAGAGAGCGAAAACTTGCATACATGATAGAAGTAGGTAACAGGACACATTCTCTCAATATTTACTTCTTTTAGGGTGAAAATCATACTTTGATTAGAATTTTTGTGGCTTCCATATTTTAATTTGATCGCTTCTGAACTAAGAGAGGGCAAGGCAGAATTATTTACTGAGGTATTGTTTTGGGGAAGTAAAAAAAAAAAAAAAGATAAAAAGAAAGCCCTATTGTTATTTTCTTTTTTTAAGATTTTACTCATTATTTTTTTCAGAGAGAAGGGCAGGGAGGGAGAGAAAGGGAGAGAAACATGAATGTATGGTTACCTTTCACCTGTCTCCATCTATGGACCTGCCTGGAGACCTGGCTTGCAACCTGGTTATATGCCCTGACTGGGAATCAAACCAGTAACACTTGGGTTCACAGGCTGGCACCAATCCACTGAGCCACCAGCCAGGGCTGAAAGCCTTATTTATTTATTTATTAATTTAAAAAATAATGGTCTAATGATAACTACCAGAGAAAGGGAAGTCAAGTTCTCAAGGACTGTGAATACCAGTATGAAGCATTTTGATTTAATGAAATACAAGTTTTTCCTTGAACAAGGGTGTGGTATGTTGAGAGTAAGGTTTCAAACCAATTAGTCTTCTAGCTGTGCAGTCCTGGGGAGCTGGGGAATTAGGGATGGAGTGTGTGGAAACAATTATACCTATGCAAATATTATAGAAAATGACTTACTTTTGAGCTCCATATAAAAACCACTCTTGGCTCCAACTGGGACGTGCTTAATAGGCAAGAAGAAAGAATGGTGCGAAACATAAAACTGACTCCTTAAAAGCTTGACACAGGCATGTGAGCTTATGAAAGTTGAATTTTGGCCAAGTAGCTTATACAAAATAAAATGTCATCTCACTGCTCTTAGCACTTGCAGCTGTATTTTTATTTCCATTCACGGGGAAATGATTTTTGAAAAACTTTTCATAATAGTTAAATTTGGCAAAAATATAATACCTGAGTGTCATTTAGAGGACTTAAGTTATTAAACGTGGTGGTCACATAGTTGTTCCAAAAGGTACGTTTATCTCAAGTATCTGGCCCTTCTCATCTGATGTGTGAAAGCTGGCTCATTATATTAAGCAATGTGAATTTTTAATCACTCTTCTGAAGTTCTGCTGATAACATTTTGGGCTCTGGCCCTTAAAAGCTAATAAGGGAAACATTGCTCTAAATTTGTTTTCTTAGCGTAGTAAAACATTACAGTTGCCATTCTAGTCATGCATATCCCTGTAGGACTGTGGTCACTCAGATGTGCCACAGAATTACAAACACAGATCTAATTGGTATCAGCAGTCAGGTTCCAGGTTCAAGTTAGATAGTGGTGGAGGCTGAATGGCCAGGGAAACCAAAGCACAACCCAGCTCCAGCCATAGAACCATGCCCTTAGGTGTCAGGGCTTCCTCTGTAGCCTGTAGAGCAGTGTGACACTGCCCCAAGGGCTCCTTGAGGAATGCTGGTGCCTTGTAGTACCCTTGATTCTCTACCACCATGGTTATCAGGTTTCCAAAAATATCCTAGGCACAGAACAGCCCCTGACTTTTCCCTAACATGTAACCTGTAGACAATAAAGGATAGCAATTAAAAGGGTCAAGTACACCATTAGATTTTCAGATTTTGAATCTTGCGTCCAGCCACATTGTACCTCTAAGACCTTAAAACATGTTCATTTGCTTCTGGAGGCTTCATTTTTTTTTTCTCATCAGTGGACTGGGTTAAGTAAAATGGAGCAATATCTATTGTCTACCTCAACAAGCTATTCTTGGGAATTGAACACGGAACTGGATAATCTATATATTACAGTTCTTCAGCAAAATAGGATGAATAGGATATGCAGGTATAGAAGATTTATTTTATGTAATTGGGTCACTTGATTTGGAGGCTGATAAGATCCCAGGTCTGTAGGGTGTGTCAGAAAAGTGGAGACCCAGGAGTACAATGGTTTATTTCTCTTGTAGTCTGAGGGTCTGAGAACCACGAGAATCTATGTGTAAGTGATTTCCTGCCCAAAGATTGGTGGGTTTATGACCCACGAAGAGCCTATGTTTGAATTTGAAACCAAAAGTAGGAAAAATGTTAATAACCCAATTGTAAGGCCACCAGGCAGGAAGAATTCTTTGTTAACATATTTTTTGGTCTCTTTGGGTCTTCAACTGATTAGATGGGGCCCACTCACATTAGGGAGGACAATCTGCTTTACTATATTGATTGAAATGTCAATCTTATCTAAAAATAACTTCAGAAAAACACCCAAAATAGTGCTGGACCTAATATCTGAGCTCCCTGTGACTCACCAAGTTGACACATAAAATTAACCATCACAGTTAATTTTTTTTAAAAAAAGCATAAAGTTCCTATTGCTAGGAACATGTATAATAATGGTGACCATTCTTTTTCATGAACTATTAATGGTACTACATAATTTACTTCTAATAATTTTCAGGTGATCAGTCATGGTCACATTTTTATAGTTGAGAAATACAGTTGTTTATAGTGGATAGGTAGCTTTTCCAAAATCACACAGCTACTATGTAGTAGAGCTGGAGTTCAGAATTAAGAACCTTCTCGCTACAAAAATCTGTGTTCTTACAATTAAATTGGATTGCCTGTCATTCTTTTTAAATAAAAGACCAACTGAGAAGGGAAAATCTAGAGCCCACTGAACTCCAAGTCTTACAGGTTCCAGTGCAGTTCTGTGCCAGTGTGTGCATTTATATATAACCATCTGTGAAACATCTATGCCATTTTTCTGAGAAGTTGAGTAGGTGGCATGTATTTCAACAGCTCATCTCGACCGAATGAGAGCTATCATATATAGTTAAAGATGATGTCAGCTTTTCTAAATATAATTTTCAACTGTGCTAAGAAAAACATAAACTGCAGCACTGTAATAATCAACGTATAAATAGCTCCCACATCTTTGCTGTGCAAATTTGGATGATATTATAGCAGAGGGCTATCAAAAGGGGCCTTCTGTTACCAACATTTCTAACCAGTGAGCAGCTGGGAATGACGACATTTTTAGTTTAAAGCCAGTTTGGAAAAGCTTTTGTTTCATGGAGATAAACTAAAGGTTCAAAATAAAACAATCCCAAACTGCCAACATGCCAATGTTAGGATGGGGTATTAAATGCTTTATTTTCACACAGTTTTAGAGAAAAAAAAACACACAACTTTCCATTGCCCTTTGACTGCTGATAACCTGAGCTTTTAGTTTTGTTGTTGTTGTGTTGTTGTTGCTGTTGTTGTAGGCATTTTCTCCACCTGTCAGGGTTCAGGATGCCTGGCCCATCACTTCAGGGTTGGGGATGATGTCTTACACAGCCTGAGCTCCTCACAGCCCTCTGACAGACAGTTCCTCAATGTGTAGGAAGCACCAAACACCATGACCCTGGGAAGAGGCAGATATGGCCTTGATCCCCTTCCTATCAAAAACCCATGCAATACCTTTTGAAAACATGGAGAGATTCTGGCTCTTTCCTGTCTCAGCCTTAGGTGGACAGGGACCTGATGGAATTGTTCCTAATGAAATGTTGCTAATCCCAGCTAAAGATGGGTAGGTACTCACATGGCAGAGACTCCCCAATGAGTGGTCCTTGGCTATCTCTGGCCCTGAGAGAGATTTTTTTTTTTGGCAGCACAGTGATTTATACATGTACAAATATTTTTATTGATCTGAGAAACAGAGAAACATTAATTTGTTGTTCCACTTATTTATGTATGCATTGGTTGCAGGCTCAAACCCACAACCTTGGCACATCGGACCAATGCTTTAACCAACTGAGATACCAGGTCAGGGTTTTACTCTTTTTTTAACTTGAATACTTTTGAGTGAGGCTGAAGATTTTCCTATTGCTGCATACACTATAGCCCCTCTTGTCTTATATCCAAGTCAGGCTCACATTTTTATGTTATCCGCCTGGCTCCTTCAGGTATCTGAATTTGGGTCTTCCTTCTATGGAACTTTTGCTATTGAACAACATCACAGATGAGGTATTTATCACAAGAACTATAGAAATGAAGTGATTTTTATGTAGAACTTCCCATTTCATCAGGGAAGGCATAAACAAGGGTGCATTGGAAGAAGGAGCCTCCTAGGAAGAACAAATATGTGAGGATCTTCTCTGTGGGGTGAATTACAACTCTGCCTTAGCTATTTCAGTTTCTTGGAATGTAGGATAGATGCCATGTTTTCTAAGTCAAACTTTCTTTGCCTGTCTGAGCTCTACATTTTTAGATGAGTTACTTCTTTTCCTCCTGTGGTAGATTTTCTTTCCTTGTTCTTTTTAATTTTCTTCAAAAATAACCATAAGAATTCCTCCTACCACCACATACACATTCCTTTGGGTTGCAACTTTGCCATTTCTCTTATCATGACATGGCTCTGTTCACTACCTCTCACATCAGGGCATGGCTATGTGACTTGCTTTTACCAATAGATTATTAGAAATTTTAACACAAGCAGAGACAGAGTAGTCACATGGAGAAGAGCTTGAAAGGTTCTGACCCCAAACCTTCCAAAGGCTGGACGTGTGAGTGAAGCCATTGAAGACTATCTAGTGCCACATATCAGTTTATGGTGGAGATCATTGAAATTAACTCCTACCAGAAGAGCTGCTCTTTAGACCCATAAAATTCTGAGACAGAAAAGATGCTTATTGTTTTAAGCTGTTTAACTCAGTAGTGGTTTGTTAAACAGTGAAAATTAACTGGCACATACAAAATAGAATTAATAATATATATCCTGCAGTTTTACTGTGGAGGTTATAAATAATATGTATAACTGCCTGGCATTATACGTATTTTTCCCATAAATGAGAAAATTTTTCCCCAAATGTTCCATAAATGAGCTCTGTATTAGTTATCAATCTGAGTGAGTTCTTAAGTCCCTCAATATAAACACAACTTGAATTCTGCTTTCATTTTCCTACTCTAGAAAATTGATCTCAACAGTTCTTAGTTCTGATGAGTTGGTTTTGGTGTTGCTCAAAATTATGGTAGTGCCCTCACACTGCATGTTGATACATCCATCGCCATCATAGAAACTTTGAGAAAAAAACCCAAATCCCAGTCCTAACCTGCTGGAGACAAAATTAACAATCAGTGACAGAATTAAGCAGCAGTGATTCTTATCAAGTAAAATACTGAAATTCAATCTTGAGTGTTGACAGCCAAAAAATTAATTTATCCTTGTTGAAACCCTTGGAGGGAGTCTACTTTATTCAAGTCATACACTGGTTGCTGTGCGTAAAGGTAGATGAATGTGCATATTTCTTACCCTCCAACGTATCACAGGAACAGGGCAGTGAAAATGCAGCTATCTTATAAAACAAATTATGTAAGATGCTCTAACAGAGTAATGAAACAGGAGTGAAGATGTTACCATGATAGACAAAATTGAGTATGTTTCTCAATTACGTTAACCAACAGTCTTTTAAGTTCATTTAAAAAAATCTAAATCACACTGACTCAAAAAAATAGAAACAAAACAAAGTCAGTGTTTCGCATTTCTGAATAGTCTGGAGTAGATTTGATTTCAAAGCACAGCCTGATCCACAGTCTCAATGATTTTGCAGGATCCCCTCCCTCTGTCTCAGTTCTGTTCCTCTTTGTTGGCTCCATTCATCCTATGGCAGAATGGTTTCCAGCAATGTGCTGAATCTCAACTCCAAGTTTGTAGCAAAGTAGGTCTTCCTTAAAAATTAAAATAAAAGTACTAGATCCAACTCTCATTAGCCTAAGTTTGATCATATAGTCACCCATGATTCAGTCACCAAAAACCAGAATTGGGTCTGTCCTTTCATGTCTCAGACTTAGAAAGTGATATTTGCAGCAATGAATTTCTAAAAAAGTGGGGAGGGTGGGCCCTCAGCTTCTAAAATAGCAAATACTCACTTTGGCACAATAGGATTGTTACTTTTCCACAGCCATTTGGTGGTAGAGTTAGATAATGGAGCAGGTAGGAATGCTTTTCAGTTCAATAGTTTGACAATTTCAATTAGAAAACATTATTTCTTAACTGTTTTTCTTCTTACCTAACCACATTCAAGAAGTTGAGATGGCCATTTTGATGTATGTGGCTTTGATTCAGAGAGGAAGAAGCAGACTTGAAGGACCATTTTGTGTTGTTAATCCCATGAGTTATATTTCAGTAGCACATTTCTCCAATCAAATACCTGACAATCCCTGGAGTCTTAGCAACTCAGTGGTTACACCTACTCAATTATGGATTTGGCTCACTTACAGCATGAAGTAATCACATGGTGCCTGGTACATACTGGATAGAAGTATAACAAATATGAGTGAACTCATCCAACAGCATGCCTGAGGGGAAAATAATCTTTTCACTTTCATTGCTAACTCAAAAGGAGCCAGAATTTGAATAATGCTACTTTATATTTTACAAAAGATACAACTTGGAAATATAGGCAACCAGGGAAAAGCAGAATTCATAAGGTAAAATCTAGATCTGAGTGGAAGGAGTACCCAGGACCTCAATAGAAGACACAACAAAGAAAGATAATTACTGGCCAATATAGGCCTGATGAACATAGATGCTAAAATCCTCAACAAAATATTAACAAACTGAATACAACAAGGCACCGAAGATCAAACACCATGATCAAGTGGGATTTATAATGGGAATGCAAGGTTGGCACAACATTCACAAATCAATAAATCTGATTCACCACAAAATCAAAATGAAGTATATGATCATATCAATAGATGCAGAAAAAGCATTTGATAAAATCTAGTACCCATTTATGATAAAACTTCTCAGCAAAGTGGGATTAGAAAGAACATACCCAAACATAATAAAGGCCATATATGACAAAACCACTACTGGCATCATACTCAGTGGGCAAAAATTATAGGTGTTCCCTTTAAGAGTGGGAACGTCTGCTTTCACCTCTCTTATTGAATACAGTACTGGAAGTCCTAGCCACAGCAATCAGACAAAAAGGAGAAATGAAAGATATACAAGTTGGAAAGGAAGAAATGAAACTGTCATTATTTGCAGATGACACGATATTGTACATAGAGAACCCCAAAGATTCCACTAGGAAACTAGAACTGATAAATGCATACAGAAAAGTAGCAGGGTGCAAAATCAATATCCAGAAATCAGTTGTATTTTTACATGACAATAACAAACTAACAGAAAGGAAAATTAAGAAAATAATCTCATTCATAATTGCTACAAAAGGACAAAATACTTAGGAATAAACCTAACTGAGGCTATAAAAGACCTGTCCTTGAAAAATTATAAGACACTGAAAAGAGAAACTAAAGAAGATATGAATAAGTGGAAGCACGTGCCATGCTCATAGATGGAAAGAATTAACATCGTTAAGATGTCCATACCGCCTAAAGCAATCTAGAGATTCAACACAATTCCTATCAACATTCCAATAACATATTTCACAGAACTAGAACATTTCAAAAATGTATATGGAACCATAAAATGCTTCACATAGCAATAGCAACCCTGAGAAAGAAGAACAAAGTTAGAGAAATCACACTACCTAGTATCAAACTATACTATAAGGGTGTAGCAATCAAAACAACATGGTACTGGCATAGAAAAAGGGACATAGATCAATAGATTAATAGAACAGAATAGAGAATCCCCAAATAAACCCATACCTTTATACTCAGTTAATATTCAACAGAGGAAGCAAGCACATAAAATGTCCCAAAGATAGTTTATTCAATAAATAGTGTTGAGAAAATTGCACAGATATGTGCATAAAAATTAAACTAGACCACCTTCTTACACCACACACTGCCATTGATCCCTTCTTCCACACCATATACACACACAGTTCTCAACCCTGACCCACACATACACCCAGTTCTTCAAACCTCAGTTGAGAGATCACATTCTCCAAAATGGCTCCCATGGATAATTTCACCTAATTATAAGTTCCCATGGTATACTGCCATTATGTACCTATATACCAATTTACTTTATTTACCTGTTCATTTGTCTCCTTACAGAAGCCAGGGACCATGAGTCGCTATCAGATCCCCAAGATCCAGATCAGTGCTCATTCAATATTTCATTTTGTTTTTAATAAACTATCAAGTTTAAGCTGAATTCATCTCAAGCAGTAACATCAATGTGATATTCACTTGTCCAACAAGTAAAAAAAATTACAATGCTATTATTTTCCAAGCCTTCTCAAATAAAACCTATATCCTTAGAATCTTTGCCTAAGATTCCGAACTATTTTAATATTTGAAATTATATTATTTGTGGAAGACTTTTAGTAAAACAAAATTAGTGCCTAAATGCAAAGGATGTACCGACACAAATATATCCTTTTGTATTTGGTAGGTTCTTCTATAGATGACATATGATAAAATAATTTCCCAAGTATATTTCATTCTTATTTGGAAACAAATTATGAAACATTAGAGTTCTTTGATATAAAAACAAATCACCTCATCTCATATGTAAAATAAGAAGATCTATTCCTGCTTTATAGTTCCAAGTACTCACATGATCATGATTCTTCTCAGATACATATATATATGTTAAAAATTAAACATTATATAACATTTCCAAATGTGTTCTTTAATCACATAGGAGATTTCCAAAGAAATAGTTTAAAGAAACACTCATTTTTCCCCTATTTTAATGTGTAGTGAGAATGTTTGGCTGTGCATGAAATTTTCAGGGTTTGAATCCTAATGGTTATGGGGTTGATCCCAGGAATCTGAATTTTTATTTTTTAACTTTTTATTGAATTTATTGGGGTGATACTGATTAATAAAATTATATAGGTTTCAGGTGTACAATTCTATAATGCATCATTTGCAGATTGTATTATATAGGTGGGATAAATGGTGATGGAAGGAGTATGAATTTTTGAAAAACATTCCAGGTGATATTGATTCAGGTTGTCTGTCACAGTACATACCTTGTCTACTACCTTGTTTCCATTATTCTTATCTTCTATATAATATGTATCTCTTATTCTCTCTTATCCTTCACATCTATCCAACATTGTGAATACAATGGCTGGGTTTTAAATAATACTCAAGATATATTAACTAGAAAGGGAAATGCGTGATTCAGAGATTTAAAGAATGTATAAATGAAAAAGGATGAATGAATGAATAAAGAATGGATAAATGAATGAATGAATCTATGTCTCTCTAAGGAGCACTGATGGTTATTTTTCTATCATGCCACTGTTCAGGACTATCCAACTTCAGGTCTAGGTCAACTCTGTCACAGGCTTGCTGAGGAAAAATCCCAGCAGAAAGTGTTGTTAATAAGTCCAGCAGGGAAGAAGACATGACTGGAAAGCAGGCACGAGGGGGCTCACAGGAGATTGTTAGCAGAGGCTGACGTCCTAATGAGTATCAGGGAAGGGCTGCCATTTTGAATAAACCCATGGGACACACTTGTTTTTTTGTTGTTTTTGTTTGTTTGTTTGCATCAGCTAATTTAGTTTACAGTTAAGAAAGTAACTGGCCATAAAATAGTTTATTTCCTGGGTTGAACTAGTTCAATGAAAATAATAAGCCTCATTGGTTGAGCTTCTTGGGTGAGCTGGAATCATAGCATGGAAAAAGCACAGGTAATAAATAACAATGAGTATGCAACTTGTTGGTCTTAAAATTTCTTGGCTTTAAAACAAAGAGTAATTAATACTTGCAGATTTTACAGTGGTTGTGGCATAAAAATACGGTAATTCTAGGACCTTTGTATTTACAAAGGATATGTCTTGCTGAGCTGTGTCTTGGGAGTGTGGGTGTGACTAGAAAACTCTGTGGCTCTTCCATGCCAGCAGCCTTCAAAGCATTTTCACTGGTTGTTCATGGTGTGTTGCAGTATTTAATTGGACTTGATGATCCGAGAGGATTCCTGTTTTCTCTCTTTCTGTCATTAAGTTTTATCTTCAACTTGTCTCTCTGGGCCAGTAGAAGGTTGTTGGTTTTAGAAGTAGCCTTCATTTTCTCCTGCCAGTGTTAAAGCCAATTGACTTCTTTGCTGCTAACCTTGAAGCTTAGCTTTTATCCTCTTTTCGACATAGTATCTGTCCATGACTGCTTGCTTCATGGTGACATACAGAGATCTTTTGAATAAAACTAAGGCCCATTCTACTCCCTTTAATCCTCTTATTGCCTCATTTGCATTAATCAAGGCTTGACTCCTAAAGTTGTTGTTTTCCATTTCAATCCCACTATTTCCATCTTAGTGCTAACCTGTATTAACTTATTTCTGAACATTAATCAGTTATAATAAGTTTCTCATTGGTTTGCCTAGCTTTTTCTCACACTCATGTACCACTTTCCCCAATTCCAGAATACACTTCTTAAAACATTAATTTTCTCTTGTCAACATTGTCTTTGAAATTTTTCAGATGAATATTACCATGTTCAACTAAGTTGACTTTAACCAACATGTATTGAGTATTCATTGCATTCCAGACACTATTCAGCAACACTGAGAAATATGCAAAGGAAAAGGACTCATAAAGAGATAGTTAATGTGCAGTGAGCGAATGTCCTGGCAGGGTAGACCTAGAGGCTGAGGAAAGCCTTCCAGAAGAAGAGAAGCTATGATGTATCTGAAAGGATGAATAGAAAATGGCAGTGTAAAGGGAACAAGGAAATTTGAGCAGTGTGTACAGTGTGAACAAAGACACAGAAGAAAGAATGGATAGAGCTCTAGAAGTAGTTTGAGGTTGGAATAGATATTTCAATGCTGAGCACAGATGGGTAAAGGCTATAACCAGAGAAGGTTCAAATCATGAAAGATTCTGTCAGACTAAAGAGGAGAACTTTAGCTTAATCTGAAGATAGAATTTACAAAGAAGTTTTCAACTTAGTTCTTATAGCTACAGGTGGGTAGCAAAGGGGGTGGCGTGGTGATATTTATTAAAGTGAGGATGGTACATAAAACCATAAGGTAAATATGACTTTTCATAGATGACAAATCATTCACACTATGATTTTTAAAGTTGCACTAAACATATATATAATGAAATTTATTTGAATTTCTTTAAAAAACAGAAAATAGAATAAATAGACTTTTAGTAGGCTACATTAGGCTAGATTCTATTATCTTATTTACTTTCTATGCTTTTAAGGATATATAAGAAAAGATATATAAAAAGAAAAGAGTTATTGGAACCAATGGTTACAAACACAAAACTACACTATCCAAGTTACTCTAGCTGATGCAGGCACATGAGAAGGATTCAGATTTTTTTTTTTTTTTTTTTTTTTGACTCCATAAGGGATGTAAGTTTCATGTATGCAAATAAGCATTTTTTCTGGTTCAATGATTTAAGGTCATTATGTGCCATCCCAAAATAGTAAGTGATAAAAATTGAAAGGACTGACAACTGATCATAATTAGATATAAAGAAATATAAATAATAAAAGAAGAATGGATAGATGGATTAAAAAGTAGAAAGAATGAATGAGAGAGAAGTTCAGAAATATGGTACCAACTTGTGGTATTCTCCCTTTTTCATGTACCTTTGCATAACTCTTTTTACCTTTAAAATCTTTTAATACAACTTGTGTGGCTTAGGAGAGACAAACTAAATTCTTACATTTCTCTAAGTCCACCAGAGACTAGGAAATAGTTTCTCTGGAAACTTCAGTGTTTATTTTAGGCCTTATAAATTTGTTTTTATTCATCCATAATGCATCCCTTTACCCAAGTTGAGACACCACTGAAAGCAGAAAAATTATCTTACCTTTAGAACCTCAAAGAGCCCACCACTGGATCATGCCAGATGTAATGACTGGTACATTGCTGTGTAAATCATCAACTTGTTTTCACTTCAGTTTAACAACATGCATAAGCTTTGCTAGATGCTGGTGTTATAAGATGGTAGAACACAGTTCTAGTCCTGTGGTGCTTGCTGGTTTTATTTAAGATCAGCCTTTAATAGAGCTTATGATTTCACTTTGACATTCACACTATTTTACATTCTCTAGAAATTCATTTTTTGGGGGTTGTAATTTCTTTAAGAGTAAGATGATAACATCAATAGCAGAGTAAACCTGTTAACATTTAGCAGTAAATCATAGGAGAATTCTTTAAACAAAAATGTTTATACATTTCAAAGTTATTAGATTCTTTTTCCCTAATAGCTTAAAGTGCAATGCTAACTTTTAAGTATATAATATAATAAGTCTATTACTGTGGTCTTTTGAATTATATTACTGGTGTAATCCAGATTGAATTATGAGAGATGTGCAAGTAAGTTGACAATGGTAGATGTTGATTCTTACTCATTAACAACTAACATCTGTATTTTAAAGGATTCAAAAGCTGTAGATCCTGAATACTTTGTATTATCATGCCATACATTGAGGAAAATATGCTTGAGGCTGTATTTTAGTCTAAAAAATTTAAGATGATTGAATAAGTTAGTTTAGGTATGCATATAAATTTACAATTATAGTTTTCCTGTTAACTTTTCAAACTATACTCATATCCATTACTTAATGGTATTTATAAGGATAGTTATACTTAGAAAAATGCTATTTGATAAGCAGGATGAAGAATGCTTTGGTTGACTGATGCTGATGTTATTAAATAGGAATATGAAGTAGCTGAGAACCAGAAAAATATGCACTGAAAGGACCAGCATACTAGAAGAGCTAGGTTTGTATGCCTTTGGCATCTTACATTCTGAGATCACTAAACTGGTCTAGCATCACTACCTATAACTCTGCTGAATCTGAACTGGACCATGTGACCCTCCTGTCTGCCCATCCTCAACCAGTTTGACCAAACCAAGACATTCACTTATTTCTGAAGAATCAGCTTACAGCAATGTGTGCAGGCATGTGCTCAGTAACCACAACCTACTGGTCAGAACTCCATGTACCTAGAAAGAGCCACAGAAATACTGAGGTGGCTACTGAGAAAGAGAAAAGCAATGGCAACCTTTGCTAGTTGGTTTCTTAAGCCCATCTCCCTTCTACTTTCTCATTCTGGCAGAGCAGTTTTTCACTCTGTTGGCTGTCACAGTCAGACACTCACTTGCTCAGCCTCCCTTGTAGCTTGAGAGTGGGGATGTGGCCCAGTAATGGGAAAACAAACCCCAAGAGATGATATGGGGGCTTCTTAGAAAGACTTCTTGCCTAAGAGAGCTATAAGATGAGAGATTGCTTTTCTTGCCCTTGGATGGTGTTAGGTAAAAATATCATGACTAGACTTATAGCAACCTTCTTGTAACCATGAGGTGACAAACCAAAGAACTCTAGACTCTCCACTAAAGATGGTAGTATGGAAGCCAGAAAAGACCTTGGCCTCTGTTGACTGTGTGAAATTTTAAAATAATCTATCTACAACTGAGATATCTTTAGATTTCTCAATACACATGCTAAAACACATCTTTTTTTTTTTATAACCATAGTACTTGGACCTAGAATACCTTAATAACAATAAGCTTAATTCATGAGTCACCTTAGGACCTCACCATTAATTCTCATGTGAGTTGATTTTCATGTAGCTCAACAGAACCTTAACATAAGTTTTCTGTTATTTTTCCCTTTGTATTCCCACAAAACAAGATTTTTGAAAAAACAAAGCATAGACGGGGCTTCAGCCAGTTCCATGGCTGGAGGCAGGTGAAAGGCAACAACACATTGACCTCTCTCTCTCTCTCTCTCTCTCTCTGTCTCTCTCCCTTCCCCTCTCTCTAAAAATAATAAATAAATAAAATATTTAAAAACAAACAAACAAAAAAGCAAAACAAAACAAAGTAAAAAACTTTTCTACATGTGCTCCTATTCCTTGCAAGTAGCATTGGCCTTGATGTAGGCTCTATTGCTCCATCTCTAAAGTTGAGAATTTTGACTGAAATTTGACCAGAACACAGATTATCCATGCAGGCTTCTCTGACTGTTTCAAAAATAGTTGGAAATAGAGATGTCATTCATTGATGAGCTAGTCAATGTTATATAAGAAATGCCATAAAAACCATTTTAAGAATAACTTCAATGCACGTGGTGGCATGATTTAACCGACCATAAAATTGCAAGATAATACCCAATGAAAAGGGGTTCAAGTTTTCAAAGAAGGAGATCAGAATGGAACTTGAATATATTCAATAACTATTTGAACATTTTTTTGCAGGGAAGTCATTTAATACTTATCCATTTAGATCCCTTTAAAGGGAAGCTTCTCTCCCCAAAGCCTCTCTATTATGAAGCATCAGTCTCCAGATTGCCAACCCTATTGTCCACAGAGCAGGGCATGCTTGGAAAAACCTGCCAGATAAGCAAGTTCTCACAAGCCTGGGGAGAGATTAAGTACTTCGATGTGCAGTTCCTTCCAAAGATGCCTTTGCTTCTCCCGCTTCACTGCTGCTGTGAAGTTGACAATCCTGGAAATGCATTTTGAAGTAGGGAGTTTTCAAAGTGACAGGCTTAAAAAATACAATTCACCTCTTGCCCTTCCCCTCCCAGCTGCCAGATAGTACGCCTCCTTAGGGCTAGGTTTTATACTCTGAATATGCACCAATATCCTAAATAAATAGAGTAAGCTGTCTGGGCCACAGGTTTCCAATTGTAGTTTCTAGTCTAAATTTCCTCTTTTTAAAATATGGATGATTATATGAAAATGTTTATGGTTTAAACAAGAGAGAATGTCTTTCCTGTCTCCCAGCTATGCCCACCAATCTCAATTTTCTTATGAATTCAGAGAAATCATTAATAGCAGACTTGAACTGGATCCAGAATTTCCTCTTACCTAAGCTGTTGTTAACTCAAACAGAGGGGAAATCGAGTGGAATAAAATACTTGGGAAAGGAAATCCGTCTTGATTGTGCCTGAACTTCATGGCCAGAAAGAGGTGGGCAACTCTGTAATGGAAAAGACAGGAGATACGAGTTCTTGTTTTGCCTTTGAAACTAAGCAGTTTTGTGACATTGGTCATTCAAACTGTGTGTCCTTACATGTAAAATTAGCATGGTAGGCTCCATAATCTTTAATAACTTGAAATTTGGAGTTTCATGCCTTACTAAATTGTAATTAAATCATTTTAAGGGCAAGGGTAGAAAATTAGAACTCACAAAACCTAGGTTTGAAAGCTACCGCCAAAGTCTTCAGTCATGTAACTCTGGATACAGAGTTAAGCTGTTCAGAAGCTCAATTTTCCCACCTGTAAAATGGAAGTGATCATATCAATATTGCAATTATGTTGGAAATATGCAAGGACATAATTTATGGAATTGTATTTATTAAATATCAAATCACTTTATAACAATCTTTCCATTCTAATTACCAGCATTGTTAGTAGTCTTTAAGAATAATTATGTATAAAATATAATTATCTTTAAATAAAACAACATAAAATATAATTATTAATTACTGAGAAACAAAAATAGCCAACTGGAAGCTGTTCACTCAGCAGTTTATCTACCTTGCTTCTTGAAACTGCACTGTCCAGTTTTTTGTTTTTTAAAGATTTTTTATTTATTAGTTTTAGAGAGAGAAGAGAGAGAGGCAGAGAGGGAGAGAGACATCAATGCATGGTTGCCTTTCACCTGCCTCTAGCTACGGACCTGGCTGGAGACCTGGCTTACAGCCTGGTTATGTGCCCTGGATGGGAATCAAACCAGCGACCTTTGGGTTCACAGGCCAGTGCCTTATCCACTGTGCTCCCAGCCAGGGCTATTTAATTTTTATTTGCTAACTCCCAAGAGTGACCTGTGCAAAAGTATCATCAAGTCTAATAGGATTGTGCCACCTTCAGTGGCATGACAATAAGTCATGTACACTCCAATAAGGGTATAATCTAAATAAAACATGTGATTGTTAGACAAATAGAGCTTTCAGACAAGCCCCTGCCTTTGTTTCCAACATGATGTCATACTTTAAACCCAATTTACAGAAACTGCATGCTTTAGGCCTGCCTCAGGTATACCAGTACTCCAGCCAGTGATTGGATATCCAAAGGCAGTCTTTACATTAGCAGTAGTGGATGACTCTCCAAGATATTTGACTTTATATTCCTTGGATTATACATAGTACTTCCTCTAACCCAATTCCTTTCCTTCACTGGAAATCAAGGAAGTCCCTTCTTTCTCTATGGTCTTGCAGATTTTTAAAATGCATGTCACTGGAACAGCCATCATATCATAACATAGATATCTGTTTCTAGATACTGGATCCCCACCAGTCTTTGAAGACTCTGCCTTAATCTCTGTAATAGGGAGTACTTAGAACAGTGCTTGACTATGGTAGATGTCAAGAAAGGTTTGATGAATGAATGAATGAATGGAATCCCAGCTAGGCTTTTTTTTAACCAAAGTTTATATTTATTCTCTAAAAAAGGAAATATCCCTACTACAAGAGGTCTCGCATTGAGTATCTAGTAACCTCTTCACATTAGTGCAAAAGAATTGCAGACAACTTCTTGGGAGTGATGGTACACAGGGATTAGATTGGAGAAAGCACCATCATGGAGAGGGAGGAGGTCACTGCCTACATTTACTGACTCTCTTTTTCCTATCTGTTTGCCTGGAAAAGTCCACCCTGAATTGCAGAGGGCCTAGCATAAAAAGAACTAGCCTGGCTCCCACTTACAAATCTCTCATTATGTGCTGGGACCTGTCCTAGTTATCTTACATGAATAACCTGATTTACTTTTCACAATAACTCTAAAACATAGCAACCTTGACATTTCTGTTTTGCAGATGAGGAAACTGAGACATGGAAATACCCCCCCGCCACACACACACACAAAGGTCATTCTTTCGTCTAAATGGAATGATCAATCAGAGAGAGTTAGGAGCTCCCAAATGAAAAGTCTCTCCCACTGGAACTCAGGAAATGGCTGAATAGTGTGCCCACTGCTGCAAACTCAGTGTTTAGATTATCAAGGCTGGTGCCCGGAAACATAACAAGAGCTTGTACAGGAACACTGCCCTGGGCTGAAGTTCAGGGTGTGGGCAGATTGCAGCAGGTTGCATTGGAGATGGAACTTGCGGAGAATGTTTGTGTGTCCCACATGTTTGGCATAGCTGACACCCTCTGCTCTCTCAAAGTTGGCTGAAAATACAGAATTCCCTGGCTTCAGATAACTCCAAATTTGAACTTACTGTTGATATTGATGTTCTTCTGTCTGGACAAGAATGACAGACATCTTTTGTCCAAATTTGGCAGACGTTTGAATGCAGTACAACTGCCAACATCACAGACATCCCTAAGCAGCCTAAGTAATACAAATGTCCTTCTTTCCTTTGTCTCCACATTATTCATAAAAATATCAAAAAAGGTGAAATGCAATGTGATTTATGAAGCAGCTGAACTCCAAAGAGTTCTTAATCCTCCAATGCTTTGTGAAGAATAGAAGGGAGAAAATAAACCAGCTAGGATTACAGGCCAGCATCCTATGCCAAAGTCAGGGTTCCCAGGGGCCTGGACAACCAAGGTAGTTCAGAGCTGCAAAAGGCAGAAGTGAGTTGAAAATAAAGCTGACCGGAGAGGGTGTTGAGACTGAAATGCCAGACATAAAGTGCACCCTGAGTTCAACAAGGCTAAACAAAGAAAAAGAATATTAAATACAAGCACCACATAGTACATTTTTACTATGTGATGTGTTCTGTCCTAAGCATTTTGTTATGAATAACTTCATGTAATCTACCGTATCCACGGTCATCCCCCATCACCTAGAAGGCAATGGATGCTATGATGTGGTTAGGATCTCCATTAAGGAAGCAAAGCAAGAAGACTCACACCAAATCACAGAACTCTACTGCCTATAAACGAGGTGTGGACCCAGGAGCCTATGGTCAAGCTGATTTGACATTAGTCTGAGGAGGGACCTGGCACAGTGAGAAAGGAATACAGGGACATTGCCAAGGATACCCTCCCTTAGGGATAGAAAGTGCAATGAGTAGATCTTTTCAACCAGCTTTAGAGTCCAGCTTATGATAATTAAGTGCAATTCAACAAATCCAGTTCAATACCAGGGACAGAAAGCACAAAACATAAATATTAGGCACTCATACACAGAATAATAGTTTTCATTTTAATTTTTTTAATTTTTCAAATCAAAATCTTTGTCTCCCAAAATGCTTTTGCCATGAGATTATCAAAAAAGATGGCCCCCTCTTAGTTATTTTCACACTCTGTGTAACAAGGAATACAGTAAATAAGGGCTGTAGTGCTTTATAGAACATGCACATCTTGTTTATTTTTCTTATTTTTATATAATTGTAAGATTTTATATTTAGAGTCTGCACAAATTGTTAAGTGGTGGATGGAATAGTGGCCTTTAAAGATGCCTATGTCCTAATTCCTGGAATCTGTGAATATGTTACATTACTTGACAAAGGGGAATTAAAAGCCACTAATCAGATGACGTTATCCTGGATTATCTGTGTGTACTCAGTATATAATCATAGGGTTCTTAAAAGACAGAGGCTAGGAGAATAGGAGAAGAGTCAGAGAAAGCTATGTGATGGTGGAAACAAAGTCAGAGTGATGCTGTGGGAAAAAGAATCATTTTGCTCACTGGCTTTGCAGATGGAAGGGCCATGAGCCACAGACTGTGGGTTGCCTCTCAAGTTAGAGCAAGGAACGAAATAGATTCATTTCAAGAGCCTCCAGAAAGAAATGTAGGCTGATGACACCTTGATTTTGACCCATTGAGACCTGTGGCAAACTTCTGACCTAGAAAGCATTGAGATAATAAATGTGAGTTGTTCTGTGCTGCTGAATTTGTGGTCATTTGTTGCAGCATCAATAGAAATTTAACATATGATAGAATATTTTTGAAACATATTCCCTCTTTTTCTTCATTTAAAATATGATCTGGCATTTAAAATTCTAAGGCATTACTTTCATCATCTAACAAGAGTTTACTAGTTCTCTGGAGGTACTTTATCACTTTGACAAACTATGTAACTTTTTTGTCTCTCTCTTGGAGGTTAGAAAAATAGGGATACTAACAAAGATTCTCTGCTTGGGCATCTTGGGCCCCCTTTTTAATTAGGTCTCATCCTTGGGCCCTGTGTTCAGCCTGACTAGGCTGTTTGTAGCAAGAATCCTTCTACATCACCTTAGCAAGAATAGCCCTGCCCTTGATGTCTGAAAACCCTGATTTCCCTTTAGCAAGAATCTTGCTAATTTGGTTTAGCAAGAGTTTCCTTTGATGTGTATTTTTAGCAATTTTCTGACCTTGCTCCTTCGCTATAAGGCCCCCTTGTTCTTGTATTTGGAGTTGAGTTTGGTTCTATAATGATCTCTTTTCCCCTATTGCTATAGTCACTGAATGAAGAATATATATATATATTGGTCTGGTATTCCCCGCTACTTTTTAATTGAATTTAAGAATAGGCCAGTCATTTCAGCATCGAGTGAACCACAAGTTAGCTATGTAATGATATAATTTAGATGTTATTTTTATATGCTCAATTATGAAACAAACTTTACTACTTAGTCATTTCAGTCCCTATGATGAGCAATCTACCCAATTTAAAGAGAATATGATATGTCTTAACCAACTAATATTCTTCTATAGAATTCTATAGCTTAGAAGAAATCCAAAGTTTCAATTCAACACTATACTCCATCTTCTGACATGAAATCTTTCAAAAGTGAACTCTATAAGTTTTCAGACTTGAAGAGTACAAAACTAAAACTAAGTGGAGGAAATAAGTTAATTATGCATAAAACTGCAAAATGTGATAGATTGTAACAGAAGTATACCTCCTCTCATGGCACTTCAAGAAAGGGCTATTCACTCTTAGGTTGGACATTTGAACATCTTCATAAAGGAGATGTCATGTGCATTAGCCCTTGAAGGATGGGTAATATATGACCAGCAGATTAGGGGGTGCAGCTTACTAAGTGGGGAGAATAGCTTGAATAAGACAAACACAGGGCATAGTGCATTTTTGCAGTTTAGTGAGGAGTCCAAGTTAACACAAATATAGAATATGTGTATGAGAAGACCTTGATAAATGCCTAGAAATTATTTTATGGTCAGAGAATACAGGATAACTTATAGAGTGATGGGAAGTCATTCCAACATTTGGTGCTTCCATAAATTAATCTATCATTATTGAGTAAGACAGCTGGAAGAAGGGATAGTTTATGAGAAGAGTGCTGTTAGCTGGGGAATGTTAGAAGCCTTCCCTAGAACAGGTGCCTACATCTAGGTGGAGGCGTAGGGGGTGGGCCAAATAACCTTTGGAAGACCTGGGGATTAGAGAGCCTCAGGTCTAGAAAACCACAGATATTTTTGGCTGAAGACTAAAATTTCAGGCTAGAATGATGAAAAAGCTGAGTTCGTGATGTGTTCCTTCCTAGCTCCTTTCAGACAATATAAGATATAAGGTGACTTCAAAGTTCAAGATACAATGACTAGAATAGTACGATAAAAACAGCATCAGCTGGACCATACCAGTGATGCACTGGGATAAATGCTACTAAGCTAATTTGCAGCAGAATCATAATGTAATAAAGATCTGTCACTTTTAATAGGAACTAGAAGAGTATAAAAAGATGGTGGTGTCCATTTTATGCAGGCAGATTACATTATTAATGAATGGAAAAATGTGCAGGAAAATGTGTGAAACAGAAGAAGCTCTTAAGGCATTATTTTCATGTTCTAATAAGAGTTTACTACTCTTATTAGAATACACTGGTGGGAGACCTCGGGGATGAATTACCTGAAATTCTTAGGCCAACTCCAGCAATGAAGTTAATTGTTGATACTATATTTATCTCAAAAAGGAGTTGATAGTCTCATGCTTATCATAGCAAGTCCATGTATAGCTTGGTGCACATACAACAAAACAAAAACAAAACACAAATGGGCTTTTGGGCCTGTAGCTGCTAGGTATTAGCATTGATTTGTAGTCTCAAATGAAGTCAAATCAATCATCCTTTATTCTATTTCCTTTTAATCAAATGGTGTTATAATAGATATTTTTTTAATGCGTTGCATGGTTTTCTTTCCAACATGGCCACAATGATTTCCTCCCTTAGACAGTAAATATCTTCCTTTTAAAAAAAGACTCTTTTGGTACCCACGCACAACTGAACTCCTCTAGAGCACAGGTCTGGTCTCTAGCTTGGCCAGACTCAACACGCATGTACAGAATAACCTGGCTCAAACCAAAGAGCTGCTTCCCCAAGCAATTTCTATGCACACAAAGTGTTGTGTTTCTTGTTCTTTTTTCCCTCTGACTTTCACAAGAATAAAGGGCTAATATCACCAGCGGGCAAGTTTTGTAAAATCGCCCTCTGAAGAGCTTCCACAAAACCTGCCAGCATGACTCAAGCCCAAACTTCCTGACAGACGCTCTGTGACAAACGGTGTCCCAGGGCCTAGCCACCAGTCACGCGGCCAGGAGCCAAATGTTCAGTGGGGTTGGGATGGGACAGATCTCCTCCTGGGATCGTGGAGACAGGCCCCACCACGGACATTTTCACCTGACGTGTGAACCAATATTGGTGGATGAATGTAAAACAGAAAACAAAACACATTGGAGGGTAATATGCCTCAAAATACCGGGCCTGAAGGAATGGGTTTTACAGAGGAAAATGCATTTGAGGTCCCCAAGATAATTACCCGGAGGCCCTGGACCAGCCCAATAAAAACAATAGCAGCTGCGTCACACCAGTGACGCTGTGGGCTAAATGCTGGGCAGCTCATTGTCAGCAGAAATATCACATAATAACAGCTCTCATCTTTAATGGGAAATAGACAAACATAAAAAGATGATGGTGACCATTTTATTCAGGGAGATGACGGTAAAAGGAAGTGGACAACTGAAATCTTTCCTTCTAGGCACAATGCCATCCTATCCCTGACCCCACTCTGGACCTGCAGTCATGCAAATGCAGCCCAGGCAGGCACCTGGAAAATAAGACAAAAGAACGTGAACCTTATTTCCAAGAAGCTTGTAATGCTGCTAGTCATCGTTATAAAAACTAGCATTTTATATCTTGGGGCAATTGCTCTACATGAAAACTATGTAATAGCCATTCCTCTAATGAAGTTTTTCTGGGCAAATGCATTGGTATGGAAGACTGCATAGAATTCTGTCAGTCAGTGTCAGGTCAGTGAAAAAAATAAATCACTGAGTTTTCTCCAAATAGGTAATCAGGTTAATGAGCCAGGTGATGGTGAGAAACCAAACAGGGGCCTGGAAGGCAGCCCAGAGGTTAACAAGTGCCGGAAGCAGCTACCGCCCTGCAGGTGGGAGGAAATGGGTGATTGAGGACTTTAGGGCACCCCATGGGTGCCGCATTCATGGTGCCTGACTGTGCTGTGGGACTCTGAGTCCATGGGAGACGGAGCTATGATGAATGTGAGCTGAAGACAGGGGGAACACAGTCACTGCATTTGGGAGTGTTGACAGGGAGACTGGTGGAAATACTTTGTTTCTATCTGCCTCACACCTTCAAGTCTCCAGCTGACAGGGAACCCAGAGTCTGTAAACCCAGGACCTGTCCCAGCACAGATCAAAGCAGGAGGGGACGGGGGACAGAAGTGAGGGCCACTTGGAAAATGACCAGCATGTTTCCAGCGCTTCACCTTGCTATTCCACCAGTCACCTCTCTCCTCAATGCCTGCAATCCTCTACCACAGTTCTCCCTAAACACCTTCTGAGCTTTCCGTACTGCAGAGAGCACCATCTCTCCCAATTCCCACACCCTGGTCCCTTTGAAACCCTTTAATGTTTTCAGCACTCTCGGTAGGAAAATGTCCCTTTTCATGTGACCCACAAAGCCCTTTATGAAGTGCTGGGGCCCCACCTTCCGGGCTCATCCCACTGACCATTCACTCGGCCACTGGCTGTGTTCCAGCACTTCAGATCTTCCTGACATATGTTCATCAGTTCATTCAGTTGCTCAGCGAAATATTATCAAGGGTCTACATCTGCCAAGCATTTTTCTTTCGTGAGAGAAAGAACTAATAAAACAGAGGCAGTGTATACTGACCTAGAATGTGTTGTTTAGTGTGTGAGTGTGAAGGGGCAGCAGTAAAACAAGATGTGAGTGCTGAGTATTGAGGATGGTGAACAGTGCTGTGAAGCAGGCTTTTATGTAACATCATCAGGGGGTCCCCTCTCATCATGTGGCCCTCAGACAGAGACCTAAAGGAAGCCAAGGGGCACGTCCTTTGCTCGTATATAAGGCAAGAGCTTACCAGACAGAGGAAGCAGCAAATGCAAAGTCCTCAAGGAATAAGTACAAAATTCTAGAATTTCCCATAGCATAGGTTAGAAGAGCAAACATTCCTCTCACCCTATATTGATCAAATCCTTTTTTAGAATACAAATTTATAAGACAATGTTCTCAGCATAAATTCCCATTTAAACATGATGCTCATTGGTATAATTCATTGATAATCAGTTACTATAGCTACTGGAATCTAAGAGGGCCATGACTGGGTTTCCTTTAACAAATAGCATCACTGCATAAAAGGGACCGGAAATGCAGTGGTTTCAAACATTCCAAAGTATATTTCTCCTGCGCACAATAGTTGTGGCCAGTTTGGAAGCTCCATGATGTCAGAAATCCAGAGTCTCTCCATTTCGTTTTTCTGGCATCCCCAGAGTACTGCCCAAGATATTTCATCACTCACAGTCCAGACAGAGAAGAGAACAAGATGCCCAAGAGCAGGAGGGCAAAGTTGGCTTCTTTCTCTAAGGTCATGACCCAGAAGTTGCTCACATTGCATTAGGTATCCTAATCCCATGACGCATGACTGAACTAAGGTAGAAGGGAGGCTTGCCAGGCGTGTGCCCTGATTAAAACTTATTTCCATTGAAGAAGAGAGGTGTAGGTATGGGAGATATCCAGAGGTTTCTACTATGCCAAACAAAGGGAACAGGGAAGACAGAGACCTCAGGATACACAAGAGAGCCAGCAAATTTGTGGGGCACAGAATTAAGTGACTTAATTACAGCAGGTAATCTGCTTTGACCAGATGCATTTAATGTTGAGGTTGGATGACAGAGCAGAACATTAGAAGACAAAAACAAATAAGAATAAACAGCAACAACAAAAACATCAAAATTCTGCAAAACACCTACCAGTACATGTAACCGTTCATTTTCTTTCTATGCCATGAACAGGTTACTGTTTCCTTATTGACACCAGATGAAGAAGCTGCCTTGCATGTAATGATCATGTTCTGTGAAAACCCCTTGCTTTACATCTAAACATTAACATCCCAGTTTGAGCCATAGACTAGAACTGAAACCAACTGCATATTTGCAGAAATGATTAGGCCCATCCTGTAACATGCACTCCTGGAATAAGTAGAATGCTAAGTAGAATGGTTTGGCCTCAGCAGTCTGTAAACTTTCTCTGTTAAGGACCTGACAGTAACTATTTAGGCTTTGTGGGTCGTACAGGCTTTCTTGTGATTATTCCACTCTGCTGTCACAGTACTAAGGTAGCCATCCATAGGTAATGTGTGAATGAACAAGCATGGCTGCTTCCTAATAAAACTTTATTAACCAAAACAGGTGACAGCTGGATTTGGCCTAAGAGCCCTCATTGGCTAAAACCTGGTCTGAACTGTTCGTCTATTTTTTGTTTGTAGGAGAGATTTTATTTTATTTTATTTTTACTTCATAGAAGCTAAATGAGAGTCTCCATAGGGGACACTCTTACACCAAAGCATCACATTTGCTTTGCAAAAATAAGTCAAGAAGCAGAATTAGGGGAAGGACCAACCACAGGTGGCAGGTTGGTTAGTGGGGACTTCAGAGAGGAGACAAAAAGCTAAACCATAAAGGATGCTGTTTTTCTTTAGAATCACCATTCTATGCTCCAACATGTATATGTCATTCTATAACCACAGGGATGTTAAGAAACTTCTTAAGGGTTCCAGAACTATCAGGAAAAGGAGCAAAGCCAAGATTTCAACTCAGCAGTTTCTCATTCCTTGTGCTATCAGATTTCTAAATTTGAATGGTGTGGGGAGGTCAGGCATTGAGATATTACTTTGTGGGGATCAGAAGCTCCATGTCAATCCATCTCAGTAACACTCAGGTCATTTTCAGGAATGTTGCCCTTAAGTTTCACATCCTGTGATCCTAAAGGTAATGAGGAGATAAACCAATTTCAGGAATTTGTATAGCAGTGTGCCAGGGGAGATACCAGTAGGTTTGGGGGAAAGAAGAAGCTTTTGCCTTCTATAATAAAATAATGCAGATGTCTGCAACAATTCCACGTCTGATCTATGTAAAACCCATATCAGTTTATTCCATATATGATGACTGCCTGAAGTACAAGTTCCATGATTTCGAATATTTACCACCAGGTAGGAGCACTTTTTCTTTTTTCTTTGTATTCTCCTCCCCTCTGGGAACAACGGCAGTGGCTCACCAACACATTAAAGGATCACGCACCCCATGACTGTACTCACCACATTAAAGGCCGGTGTCAACAGTAGATTTTAATTAGAGCTTGGAAGGAGCATTTTTGTTTAAGTAAAATAAAAACACAGGTGGTTTCGTGAGTTCACCCCAAGTCTAAACCCCAAAACACTATTTAAAGAGCAAAGTGGTTAAAAGATTTCATTTTTCTGGTCAGCTCTACCCCAGGTAGAAATAACAACCCCGCCATGGCTGCCAGCATGGGGTGGTCATATGCACTGGCTCCAGGCCAGCAGTTACATGCTTCAACATTCTCTGTAGGAAAGGCTCACCAGTAAAATGCCAGGCACTTTGCAAAATAACGTGGCCGGTGCGTTAACTGTTTTTGGTTATCTCAAAATATTTGTTAGGACCATGATGTTTCTTGGGCCTTGCCTGCCGCTACCTTGCCCCACCCCCAACCACAACCACTGTGAGAGAAATATCATTCTCCTTCTGAGGACCTCTTGTTGGAGCTTTTTCTATCACATTGTGTTTGTGGTTCTTTCTATTGGTTCATGACAGCCAAAGCTGGTTATCTCGGAAGCATCTATCTGGCTGAGAAATCATCCCAAACTCAAGCTCGTGACTGATTGGTTAATCAGTTACTAGTGTCATCACTGAATATCTAATTTGGTCTCATTTTGAAGGCTGGGTGGACAACTAATACATAAGCAGTGAACATCTAGGCCGAAGTGACATTCTGCTTATAAGTTCTTCGGACTCATTGTCAATGGCAGACTCTACTTAAGAAGCACATGGATGGCACAGTGGAGAGGCACCAGCCTGCGAACCCAAAGGTCGCTAGTTCGATTCCCAGCCAGGGTACATAACCAGGTTGCAAGCCAGGTCTCCAGCCAGGTCCTTAGCTGGAGGCAGGTGAAAGGCAACCATACATTGATGTCTCTCTCCCTCTCTGCCTCTCTCCCTTCCCCTCTCTCTAAAAATAATAAATAAAATATTTTTTTTTTTTTTTAAAGGGAAGCACATGGGCTTTAGTACTGAGAAGTTTAGCTTTAAATCCCAATTTAGCCACTTTCTAGGAACAGGGGTGACAAAAGTTACTTCACTCTTCTGTTGGTTAGTGTCCTTGTTTGTGAAATGGAAGTGAGGATGCAGCGTATAAGTCAGATAAGCATTTTGAGGACTATACACATTAACATGTCCTAGGCATTTAGAACAGAGGTGGGGCCTGTAGTTAGTGCTAGCGTGGTGCCTTCTATTATTATTTTGATGATATGTGCCAAAGTTTGAGGGCCTGTGTCTTATGAAGCACTTAGCACACATTATCTCATTTACTCTCCAGTCAGCTCTAGAGAGTTGTGTACTTGAGAAAACAGGTCCCAGAGCTTTATAACTCAGAGTTTATAGTGCTAAGATAGGGAAGCCTGTCTGCCTCCTTAATTCATAACACAATAGTAAAATAAAAAAAAAGATTGCAGGCTACTTTTCTCATTGAATAGATGTGAATAAGGGGGGATATCTTCTAAAGCATATTCATCTAAAAGCATTGTAATATATATTTGCATATAGATATACTTGCTGTGCATAATAAATGTTTGCAAAACTATTTATGTTTAAGTAACCCACCAAAGATACTTTCTACATTAAGGCATATGATAAGCACATGATAACTTGCCTTAGAAGCACATTTCAGTGGTATTGTGCTTAAAGCCAGTGTCTCTTTATTATCCTTGGTAATTTATATGATTCTTTTGGGCAAATTTAAGTTTTAGTTGCGTTAAAGATGCTTTTATGTTCCCTTGGAATTACCACTAATATTTCTCAGAATACTCACTCTTAAATTATTGGCACAGTATGGAGTTTGTTTGAGCTTCTTTGTGGCATTTTAATCTTATTTAACTTCCTTTCTGGGTTATCAATTTCTTAGTGCATGTTACTGCATCATCACTTGCTTGTACATGGCACTGTTACAAGATATGTGTAAATATTTTAAATTATAATAACAGTGAGATATGTAAGTGCAAAAGTTGAGTCACCTAAGCATTTGTAGAAATTCCAAAGCAGACAAATAATTGCGTGGGCCAACCAATACTAATAAGGGTTATTGGTATTTATTTTGATACAACTTCTGTGTGTTTAACACCATCTTGTGACCATGTTAAAACAGCCTACTATTCACTTAAATTGTAAGCTTGGAAATCATGAGATTCCTGATAAATTTTGACAATTTGGGGAGCATCAAATAATTTCAAATTGGGCAAGCAAATTATATCTTTTTACATTATATTATAGACTATATTTTAAATTTATATGAAATGATTACATGCTGTTTATGAATAGAGCAAAGAGCTCAGTCTTTTCTGGTTTTCCAGTTAACATGAGGGTTCCCCTTCCAGTTAGCATGAGGGTTCTTCTGCTATGTTGCTCAGTGCATTAATGTCATTTGAACATTGTGATGTTTAGGGCAAAAAGTCCTGTCCAGTGAAAGGCATTTAGCACTTCTAGCTTTTGGGCAAAAATACCACTAACCCCAGAAATCATGATGACCAAAATGTCTTCACCCATTTCATAAAATACAATGTGGATTTAAAATTCAAAATCACCGGATGCCAACAAGTCTTTTCCTTCTGGAAGGCCATGGAGCACGAGTCCATTTCCTGCTCCTTCTGCCTTCCGACAGGATGAGGACAGAAGTAATGTAACAGGGAGCCAAAGTAACTGCCTACGGTGTGAATTCGAGAACCCAGAAATGAATTCAAAGAGAAATCTGGAAGATGGATCAAAGGACATGAGTACTAATAGATAGTAAAATCTGAGATAATTTAAACTGAGCATTTTCTGCATACCAGCCATTACATTAAACACCTTACATGACTTATTTTGTGTCATTATCTTCCCAACAACCTTGGAGGGTGAATGCAAGTAATTCCCTAATTATATAGATCAGGAAGTGATTACATAGGGTTTGGTGTGAGTTAGCGCTCAACTTTGCTAATTTAAGAGACAAGGTACAGAAATAACTTGCGAAAAAGGAAATGAGTTACACCAGGACAAGAGAGAAAATGCATGGGTTTAATTCCGTTTCTACTACTCTCTTGCTCTATGATCTTGAGAAAATATTTTCGCCTCTCTGGGCCTCAGGTTTGCTTTTAGTACATTTCTTAAATGGTGTTTATTGTACACACTTCTTAGAGTCACTTTTAAAATAATACTGTGATCATTTTGCAGAGAAGAAAACAGAACCTCATTTTTATAGTTTATTTGTTTAAGATATTTTATTATTATAAAAACAGTGAGGCCTGGTAGAAATGAGGAAATTTTGTCTCTCTAGCCTTTGAAGTATAATTTTGTTTATTAATAACTAAAGTTATAATTTCTTTCTTTCTTACTCTGTGCCAGACACAGTTCTAAAAGTGCTTTAGGAATTTACTGTTTTACTCCTCACAGCAACTACACAATTACTTAGAACAAGCTGAATTGCTAAGAAAACTTTATCCAAAAAAGACGTTCAAAGACAGGGATACAGATTTGCTTGGACTAGTAAGTTACATGTAAATATGAAAACTGTCTTGGCTAACAAGCCTAAAAAAAAAAAATTCACCAGGATCCTGCTAAAATACATGGCAGGTTTTTGGTCTGAGGTTTCAAAATTCTATCTGGATGTAGTTATGATGATTTTTGTACGAGAGTAAATGGCTTCCACATTTGCTCATGCATGTATAATTTATTTAGATGGGTGTCAGAATTTGTATATACTTTTCTCAAATCTGGCTTTTCCCAGTAAAACAGTAACTAATGATAAAAATCTTTGGTTACGGTGAAATTTTCCATGTGGTAAGGATTAGTATCTGGCCAGTAACAATGTCACAGTAGTGTCATTTTTAAGAGCTATCACTGCTCCTGAGTGCAAAGATTATCTTACTGAAAAAAACTGCCACAGCCTCTACACACATGGTTGACTTACACGTAAGGTAGGTTAACAACTCCCACCAGGTTGTGTCTGGATTGAAATCTAATTTTATAAAGGGCTTAAATAGAAGTGTTTGCAAGGATAATTTGAAGACCTGAGTACCTCCCAAGGCAACTTTATGAAACAGAATGCGATGAAAAACTGGCATGTTTATCTCTCATAAGAGTCATAATTTTAAAGCTATTTAAACTCATAGTTTATATTATTGAACTTAATTAGCATGCATGTATTGAATATTAATAGAATTAAGTTCTGGTATGCTATATGATTTACTTGCTGTATTGTTACGTTAACATTATTTGTATAACTATTTTCACCATTTATAAGGCACTTATACTATCTTATAATAGTCTTATACTGTGAATATCAATATAATTAACATCATCATCTACTCTTTCAAGGTGAGGGAACAAATTCAGAAAGAATTTTCCAGGGTTTCCACAACATGATCATAAATCAAGATCATTATAATTTGCTTACTTAAAGACTGAATGACCTGGCTGGTAGCACAGTGGTTAAGGCGCCGGCCTGGGAACCCAAAGGTCGCAGGTTCGATTCCCCAGCCAGAGCACATAACCAGGTTGCAAAACAGGTCTCCAGTCAGGTCGGTGGCTGGAGACAGGTGAAACGCAACCATACATTGTTGTCTCTCTACCTCGCTGCCTCTCTCCCTTCCCCTCTTTCTAAAAAATAATGAAATAAAATCTTTAAAAAAAAAAAAAAAGACTG
This sequence comes from Noctilio leporinus, assembly GCA_004026585.1. NCBI lineage: Eukaryota > Metazoa > Chordata > Mammalia > Chiroptera > Noctilionidae > Noctilio > Noctilio leporinus. The sequence goes on from PVIW01004526.1 coordinate 70,589, forward strand.
AATGAGAAAAATCAAATATGGTATTCTTATTTTATATAAATGTTTATTTTTCAAAGAAAACCAGAACATTTTTACAGTGATTCTGGAGTGAAGCCAACTAATGCTTGTATCATGGATGTGTTACTATATGTGATACCTAATATATATTACCAGATTATCTAGGGATGAGAAATTGATCCTGTTTCCTCTCTATTGAAGTCATTAAAATGGATAATACTTTCTCACTACTAAAGAGTAGTAATTATAATAATATCAATAAAAGAGAAGCAGTATCTTAGACAGCTAAGGTTATCAAAACATTCAAGATGAACTAAGTAATTTTTCATATATTACCTCTAATCATCACAAAACCCTTATAATGATATATTGCTATTGTTATTATTATTAAGAGAAATATAAGTTCATAAGGTTGGTATAATATGACCAAAGTCATACAGCAGATTAAGTTGCATGAATCAATCTCACCTCATCATCATATGCCTTCCACCTATGATGAAACTAACAACATTCTTCACCATGAAGAAATCTCTATTATAGTGTATTTTTTCCTCCACAAGGCAAAATTTATGGAAACAGTGCTGGCTGAAACCACAAATAATATATTTTCTAATTCTATTTTAAGGTGTAGAGGAAAATTCTTCCTTTTCACAAGAAATGCTGTATAGTACTAAGTAGAGGCAGTTCTCCTCCAGTAAGTTTACAAAAAGAAAATCGGATAATTGGAATTTTATTAATAAGCAAACATTATTGGAATTACACAGATGACTACTAGTTGCTTTATAATCAAGATCTGTATCCAGGGAACATAGGAAGTGCTTTTATTTTCGCATGAGAGAAAAACAGACTCATAGAAGTATTTTTGAGCTTATTATTATGTTAGCATCTCCTTTTTCTTTTTGTATTTAAATCTTTAATGCAGTTTTACCTTTGGTGCTTATGAACAACGCAACAATCAAAATTATGAGGTTAGAATAAAAGATAAAACTAGAAACTAAGTCTATCTGGAAAAATTGAAGAAAAGAAAGAACTTTATTTATGCATTCAATGAATTTTGCTTAAATTATTATTTTTCTGTACCATAACATGATACAGTTAAAGATGTGACATATGCCTTCTTATTAACTATCTGAAACTCCCTAAGCAATTAATTTTATTCTCTCTTAAAATTTATTTTTCTCATCATATTTTCTTTAGAAGTAAAGTGAATGTGTTATCAAAGAACAAACTATGACAAAAAATATTAAATGTCTAGTGCACATGCTTATATATAGTTCACTTTTCTTGATGTTGCTTTTTCTTCAATTTTCCATGAGCATATTATTTTAAAATCTTTTAAAATACACCAACATGTAGATGTAAAATTGAGTTTGGATATGAGTCTCATCAAGCTTTCAGCATACTACACCATAGCTGTATTGCTAAGTTATGTCCCATATGTTTACTTTTCTTTTGTTTATTAATATCTCTTTAAAAAGTTATCTTAGAATGTTTCTAAAACTGCTCTCCAAGCCCCAAATATCATATTTATCATCTATGGCAAAAACAATGCTTCTTTGTCCAACACAAACTATCTATAGTTTATCTTTAGGGTGGATGCATTGGTACTATTTTCAAGCATTATTTTAGTAAGAAGAAATGGAAAATACCTTTGATATTAGTCAAGGTTTTCCAGAGAAATTGACCCCATAGGATATGTATTTAAATATTGACTATAAGCTATTAGCTTACACAATTATGGAGGTGGACAGGCTCCAAGATTTGCAGTCAGCAAGCTGTAGATCCAAAGAGGTAATGGTGCAGTTTCAGTCTCAAGGCTGGTGGGTTCAAGACCCAAGAAGGACCACCACTCATCCAAAGTCAGGCATAAACTGATGCCCCAACTTGAAAGTAGTCTTTCAGCAGAAATTTCTTCTGACTTGAAGGAGGCCAGCATTTTTGTTCTGCTCTGTTTTTTGGTGGATTACTGACATCCACCATGTTAGGAAGGGTACTCTGCTTCATTCCAAAGGTTAAGTTCATCATGAAATTCTCCCTACAGACACACCCAGAATAATGTTGTCCTGGCCAAGTTGACACATAAAATCACCTTATCACATTTTTCCTTGAAATCTTTATCTTAAAAAATATTTTCTAGGCTGCTATCAGGAAGAGCAAAATTTACTGATGACTCTTGACCTCCAGTGATCTTCTATCCTTTTTCTACTCCCAGGAGTTTATCTTATAGAGAGGCTTAGACGGATCCTGAATTTTAGTATGACCTTCACCAGGTAACCACTGATGCATTGCTTAGCTTCTGTAAGCTTCATTTGCTTGTCCAGGGAAATGAGGTATTAATTATATCTATACCATAAATAGTTGAGAGGATTACAGCATTCTCCCCTTCATCATCATCACCACCCCACAGAAAGGCTCTCTCTGAATCCCTTCAGTTTAGTTTTAAAATATTTTTTTTATTAGAACTTACCAATCTGTTTTTCTATAATGTGTTGCTGCTCAGCAAATCATCAGGTATACCTACCTCACTGTCACTTGTTCAAAGCAAGTCACATGACCAGTCCCAATACAAAGGTATAGAGACTCCACTGCAGGATGGAAAGACCAGCATGTACCAACTGAGGCAGCTGGAAATGTTGAAGGCCATCTTTGAAGACATTCTTTCTCTCACACAGCGGTTTACACACTTGCATTAGTTGACTAGGGCTACATGAATTGTTGTGTTTCATATGGTTGGTTTCATCTCAGGGCCATGGGGGAGAATTTGTTTTCTTCCTCTAGCTTAGCTTTTGGTGGTTTTGGCCATTTCTTGATGTTCCTTGGCTTGTAGAAACAATCATGATCTCTGCTTTCATCTTAACATGGCATTCTTTCTACATGCCTCTCTCTACATTTCCCCTTTTTGTAAGAAGGCTAATCATATTGAGTTAGAGACCACTCTACTGAGCTCATTTTAATTTAATTACCTCTGTAAAAATCCTATCTCCACATACGGTCACATTTAGAGGTAGTGAAGCTTAAGGTTTCAACATATGAATTTCAGGTGAATACAAATTAACCCATAAAAATCATTATTTATTTAGTCTATTATAGTCTATGTCTACTGTTTCCCATAAGCCTTCTGCACCCTAATACTTTGTGATGGTAGGGAGCTGAATTCTTTTGTTTTATTTATTTATTTATTTGCATCCTTATTGCCTAGGATAGTGCTTGACATTGAGCAACCATTTAATGCATTTTTATTGAGAGAAAATAATTAGTAATGTTTATCAAAATGTTAGCATATTATCTGGTATATAAAAAGTACTAACATATTAGCTTTTATTATTGTAATCCATTTCCTTTTTCCTTTTTCTTTTTTAAAGATTTTATTTATTATTTTCAGAGGGAGGGGAATGGAGATAGTCAGAGGGGGAGAGAGACATCAATGTGTGATTGCCTTTCACCTGCCTCCAGCTACAGACCTGGCCTGCAACCTGGTTATGTGCCCTGGCTAGGAATCGAACCAGTAACCTTTGGATTTGCAGTCTGGCTCCTTATCCACTGTGCCACCAGCCAGTGCAGAACATTGCTTAATCCTAAGACATCTTTGAGTATTACCTTCTAAAGTATTCAGGAATGATTATATTTTACTCTGAAATTATTAAATATTCCATAATATGACAATTATATGAATGCATTTCTTTAAACTGGGTTAATTAGTAAAATATTTGTTTATTGTGATGATTATGTTGTAGCTTAATACAATTTATGGAGTCATCTTCAGAAAACTAAAAAGTATATTTTATTATGTTATTACTATTGTCCCAGTTTTTTCCACTTCAATGTCCTCCACCCAGCCCACACCCCCACTTCCATAGTCAGTTCCCACACTGTTGTTCCATGTCCTTGCATCCTTCATGTATGTTCTTTGACAAATTCCTTTACCTTCTTTTAATCAATCCCCCTCTCCCCCCTGCCTTCTTACAGCTGTCAGTCTATGCATGATCCTATGCCCCTGGCTCTATTTTTTTCTAGTTAGTTTATTTGTTCATTAGATTCCTCTTATAAGGGAGGTCATATGATATTTGTCTTTCACCAACTGGCTTATTTCACTTAGCATAATAGTCTGCAGTTCTATCCATGCTATTGAAAAAGATAGAAATTCCTTCTTTTTTGATTTTGTAGTACTCCATTGTGAAAATAAATGTACTGGACTTTTAATTTACTCATCTACTGATGAGTATTAGTCTGTTTGCTAATTCTAGCTATTTCAAAAAGCTACTGTGAACACTAGGGTGCATAAGTTCTTTGAATTGATGATTTGGGGTTCTTAGAGTATATTTCCAGCATTGGCATTGTTTGGTCAAAAGGCAATTTCATTTTTAATTTTTTGAGGAAATTCCATACTGTTTTCCACAGTGGCTACACCAGCCTACATTTCCACCAATAGTATTCTAGGGTCTCCTTTTCTCCACATCCTCACCAGCACTTACTGATTTATTGAAGAAAGCCCTTCTGACAGGTGTGAGATGGCATCTTATTGTAGTTTTAATTCACATTTCTCTGATGGCTAGTGATATTGAACATTTTTTCATATGTCTATGGGTCATCTCTATATCTTCCTTGAAGAAGTATCTCTTCAGGTCATTTACTCATTTTTTAATTGGATATTTTTGTCCTCTTGATATTGAGTCATGTAAGTTCTTTATATATTTTGGAGATTAAACCCCTTTCCTATGTATCATCAGTAAATATGTTCTCCCATCCGGTCAATTCCCTTTTTATTTAGGTGATTGTTTATTTATAAATATATCTATTTTTTCTATTTATTACCTAGATTGAACACTCACTGATTCAGTGAATATAATTCAGAATGTCTTTGGTTATTTTCTAAATTCAAAGGTGTCCATTAGCTATAGAGTGATAATATTTCCAAGTGTATTATGTCTTGCATATAATTTTGAAAGCTGAATTTGTTAAATACCTTCATTAAATTTATCTTAGGAATAGCACCATTATGGGGGAAAAACCACTATGGGTCACTAATATAGTTTGAAAATACCTTTGTTTGTCTTAGACTTCTCATCCTTCTTTTAATATTCTAGAATACATATGCCCAGAAGAGCCACCATAGGATTAATATTTAAAAGTGGGGTTATCTCACTTTAATAATATATGTCACTGGCTTACAGAGTAGCAGTAAAGGTAAACCTTCCTCAGATTAACACCATATGCTACCATTCAGAGCCATAAATGCTGATGATGAATTTTTCAGTATTCAGAACCATAAATGTTAATTTTTCACTTTAGATCAATGTTGCTATCTGTAAAAAAATTATAAGCAACTCAACTATTAGCCATCAGATCTGCCTCAAATCTAGGCATTCAAGATTCCCAGAATTTTCCAAGTTATACAGATATGCAGAATAAATAAAAGTGAATATGTTGTCCAAAAGAGACCATATGTTTGAGCAGACTGCATTTGCCTTGTTGAGGGAATGTAAGTATTAAGACAAATCATGTTTAATTTGCCATAAAATTGAATTAGAACCAGAAGGAAGATGGAAATTTTAGTCAAGGGAGCTAGGAAGCTGAACAGATTATCTTCCTAAAATTATCAGAAATAAGAGTGATGATCAAAACATCCTTAAGCATTCATTTTTTCCCCTTAAGAGCTAAAGATAAAAAAAATCTTCAATATAAGAATAGCTGTTTTCCAGCCTACGAACTCAAAGGTCACTGATTCAATTCCTGGCCAGGACACATAACCAGGTTGCAAGCCAGGTCGCCAGCCAGGTCCATAGCTGGAGGCAGGTGAAAAGCAACCATACATTGATGTCTCTCTCCCTCTCTGCCTCTCTCCCTTCTCCTCTCTTGGAGAATAATGAGTGAAATCTTAGAGGAAAAAAAAGAGTATTTTATAATTTTCTCATAACCATATCATATGAAAAAAATGTATATAAAACCTGATTATAAGAGCCAGCTAGCCTATATTCTAGAATTCGATTCAGCAATTTTCAACCAGTTTGCTGCAAGAATTTTAAAACGTACAATTCCAGGGCACTGACCTTTTTTCCCTTAGGTTGTCAAAATTTTTAAAATGACAACAGACAACATAACAATAGCTACCCAGTGCGAATGCCCTGTCTTGAACCATAATTATATAGGTCATATAATAGAGTTACATCTTATTGATCACGTCATGTCTTATGGGTTAATTCTTAGTGCCAGAAATCCTAATATACAAATATAGGCATCTGATTTTTAAAAAGTTGCTTTGGAACAAAAAAGGGTAGATGATGATGATGATGATGATGATGATAATGATTTAACCTAATCACAATTATAGCTATTTCTATGTCATACTGGCAACAAATATATATTTTTGTGCTTCAGAATTTTAGGAATTAGTTTTGTGTGCCGTAAGATGAAAAATGTTGAAAATTTCATTTCTGGTCTTAGGTGAAGAATATTTGTTCACAAACAAAAGAGTATTCTAGATTAAATTTTTCTTATTTGCTGAACCTCTATTGAGTGCCCAGTAATAAATAAAATAGGGAAAAATCCTTTTTCAGAGATCTTACATTCTTGTGTGGAGAGAGACCATGAGAATATGAAATGTTAAAATATAGATCAGAGTGGAATGTGACTGGTGCCAAGGAGAAAATGAAGGCAGGCAATGGGATAGGAATTGCTAGAGGAGCTGCAAATAGGTTGCTTGGGAAAGGTGTCCATGAAAATGAGAAAGTGAAAGTGTGAGCTTATAGATAACTGAGACTATATTCAAAAAAAAGAAGAAGCAAAGCAAAGAAGTGATTACAACAATCAGGGAAGAGAAATGTTTGTAGTTTAGGAAATGGTAGCAATAGAAGTTTTGAAAAGTGCTTATGTTCTGATATATGTTAAATGCAGAGCTACAAGATTTGTGAATGGATTGAATGTAAAATTTGAATGAGGAGGATCAAGCATGAACTTAACTTCTAACCTATGATTTAACTATCGATTGAGATGAGGAAGACCTGAACCACAGCAAGTTTGGGAAGAAAAAATACATAAAAGCTCTGTTGTACTTATTAAGTTTCAATTGCCTAAATACTAGATATTTGCATGAAGAAATTTTAGTAAGCATTTGAACGTATGAATTGGAACTGAGGAGAGTTGTAAGATGAACAGATAATAGGCAAGTGGGTAAATAGGTAGACAAGTAGGTAGTTAGACATGTCCATAGGTAGGAATAGGTAGAGAGGTGGTATTAACACCATGAAACTAGATGTTATGTCATCCCCATGGAGTGTGCATGGACTTAAAACAGGTATAAAAGATCAAACTCTGAGGAACCATTGACCAGAAACATAGGTCCTGGAAAGCAGGGAAATAGAGCTCTGCTATGTCAAATACTTTTGATAGAAAAGGTAAGATGAAAATTAAAAACTGATCACCAACTTTAGCAGATAGTCTTGGAGGAATCTTTGGGAAAATGGTGGGAGCAAAAGTCTGTTTGGAACAGTTTCAAGGAAGATTTGGAAGGTAAACATTAATAAAATTAACTTGTGAGGGTTTATACTGCAATGGCTATATGGTGAGTCAAGGCAAGAAAGAACTTTCTTTCTTTCTTTTTTTTAAGATTTTATTCATTATTTTCAGAGAGAAGGGCAAGGAAGGAGGAAGAAAGGGAGACAAGCATCAATGTACAGTTGCCTTTCATCTGCCTCCAGCTACAGACCTGGCTGGAGACCTGGCTTGCAACCTGACTATGTGCCCTGGCTGGGAATCAAGCCAGCGAGCTTTGGGTTTGCAGGCCGGCACCTTATCCACTGTGCTACCAGCCAGAGCCTAGAAAGAGCTTTCTTAAAAATAGGAGAAATTTCAGTACATTTTAGATATAAATGACATAGCAAGACATTATGTTGTGAGAGAAAGAGGTGAATTATTGGAGTCACGTATCTGTCTTTGTGAGAGGGAGTTAGTCTTGTGTAAAAGTGGGTATAATTAATCTATTGTCACAGGCTGTAGGGAATGTCTGGGCACAGATGCGGGTTGCTGGGTAAATGTGGTGGTGGCAGCTTGCAGGTGTTCTCTTTTGATTCCTACAGTTGTCTAAGTGACAGAAAGACAAGATCATCATCTGTGAGTGATGATGGAGGAAGAGGTATTGGAGTTTTGAGGGAAAGGTGGAACATAGTATCTAAAAGATTTGGAGAAAGAATAGACTTTGCAAATAGAGCATGATTGCTGGACAGCAATAAGGGTCAAGGTCAGAGTTCATGAACATAGAATGAGAGCAGTTTTTATGCTCCTGCATTTTCTTCAGTCTTGTTCATCTATGCATTAGGACAGTAGGCATTAATGAGAAGGAACCAAGATGATTATTTTACCAAGCCAGGGAAACAAGAGAGTGATGATGTAATGGCATTGAATGTTTATAACAAGAAGAGGTAATAAGCCCTGGCTGGTAGCACAGTGGTTAAGGTGCCGACCTGCGAACCCAAAAGTCGCAGGTTCGATTCCCCAGCCAGGGCACATAACCAGGTTGCAAACCAGGTCTCCAGTCCAGTCTGTGGCTGGAGGCAGGTGAAAAGCAACCATACATTGATGTCTCTCTCCCTCTCTGCCTCTCTCCCTTCCCCTCCTTCTAAAAAAAATAATGAAATAAAAATATCTTTTAATAAAATAAAATAAATAAATAAATAAATAAAAATAAAAAAATAAAAAAGAAGAGGTAATAATCAACAATTATTACCTCTAGGCCAAGATACAATATATTTAACCATTTTTCTGAAATAGAAATACACCCCAGGTTACCTGTTCTCAAGTGGGTTCTAAAAGATAAAATAGGTAAAATTTAGGCTATCCTAAGGGTTCTGTTACTATTTAGGATATTACTGAGTTAAGTCCTATTTTCCGATGTTACATGCAAAGAAGGATCCCTTTTCCTTAAGGAAACAAGATACTGAAAGACCTCACCTCAGCTGCTCTTATCTGTCATAAGCCTTTTCCCAGAGATGACCAAGGTTCATGTCTTGGAAGTAATAAGAACCTCCTCACAGGCTCCTCTTTCCAGAGAGATCTATGTTACTCAGTATAATCCCTGACAACTTAAAAGAGCTTCCCAGCAAACACACAGGGAGGCAGGGCCATCCCCATTTATTATTGGAACTCTCTGCCTTGAAAATCAAATTATGAAATGTGCAAAAATCTGCAGTCAGAAAATATATTAGAATTTTCCCATAAGGACTAAATGGTGAAGGATGTTAAGAAGGACCACAATTCCAATAAATTAAGCGTATCATCCAAAGAGAATGGCTCTGAAGAATAGGTTTGAGTCATCTTACTGCAGTGTGGCTCACTCTATTGTTTTTGGTATTCCCAGGGCCTTGACTCTTGCTGGCCATTTAGAATAAAAATAAGTGGAAAACAAAAGTTAGGAAAATAATGCCGAACAAGTAAGTGTTCAAAGGCTAAGAAGATGTTAGCCTGGTCCTGCTCATGGTCCATGACCCACTATGGAGCTGGTGTGGATAAGAACAGTGTAATACACTCATCCTGTTACTGTTCACCTCTACTTGTATTCATATCCCTGAAGGTGGTCCAGGATGTGCAAATGCAGGAAGTATGGAATAGTGTGTATGTTAAGATTGGATAGATAACTTGAAACCATAAATAAAACTGTCTCCTACCTTGTACTAGTACTTTAACTCTTTGCAACATGTTTATAGCTGTACAAAAATATTAGGGCTAGAAAAATCGTAAGTAATTATTCTATCCAACCTCTCCTTCATATAGGAAGAAACAGGGACCAGAGAACTGGACTTTCTTAAGTTCTCATAACAGTTCTCTGAGCTAGTTCTCTGGGTCAGAACCAGAGTCAGGTTATAGCTTATTCCATTGTATCATGATAATCACTTTTATAAGTCATATTTTAAGCTAATAGAAAGTGCCATGTTTTTTACTCCAAAATTTCCTTATAATATCAGATATGGACGTGGAGAAATGGATATTCATAATTGGAAACAGCTCAAATGCCAATTGTAAGTGACTGATTTCTACATTTCACTAATGGAATACTAAAATATCATTTAAAATAATATTACAAAATAAAAACAATAGTTAATCACTCAAGGTTACTATTAAGTGTAAAATAATATGTTCAGATAGCAAAATAGTAAATGCCATATGATACTAACTTGCCACATAAATGGGTAGATAGGAGGGTGAGGTACCCAAGTGTTAACAGTGGATTTATCTGGGGCCTTTTACCTTCTTCCTATGCCATTTATCATCTCCCCCCAATTTTATAAGGAACATGTTTTACTTACAATATCAGGCACATGCTACTTTTAAAACTTTATTTTTAAAGTGTACTTATGCAAGCACTGTGATTAAATTTGTTTATTCTTACTACGAGAGCTATTTGCTGATTCATTATTGGACATTCCTAAGCCAGATATATGTGCCCCAAATGTGAAAACATGAAAGCAGTCATCTGCTTTCCCAGATTTCTACCCAAAACCTGATCAGCTGAAGGGGAGTAATGCATACTTGAGGAATCAGAATTTGACTTTTAAAAGTGAGATTCAAACCCTGTGAATACATAAGTATCAAAAATTGATGAAGGAAAACAGACTTCCTGATAGGGAAGTATCTAATTTTGGAAAATGCTGTAATCACTACATAATAATCACCCAAAGTAGCAGGAATTGCCAAAGAAAAACCTAATATATGAATATCACCTGCATTGCCCCGCTGAACATTATAAACTGCCTCACATGAGAATCAAAGCTTTTGATTTCTAATAACACAATAGAAAATAACAGTTATAATGAAAAAACAGCAATGACAAAATGTGGTTCTTAACCTCTTAAAAACAGAGTGCTGACCTACAGTGAGAAAAATGATCTTTCTCAGTTATTATTCCCTGAATAAGGCTTTAGCTCCGAAACAGAGAGAATGATTGCATCTAACTGAAGGGCATATAAGCTGTGAAAATCATTTGAATAGGAAATGTGCAAACATAAAATTCACCAAGCATTTATATTAGCCTTTGCATCCCCAAATTGTAATTCAGCATGTGTTAGAAAGGAATGTAAATACAAATTTATGCTTTACAGAGTATAGGAAGTAAAATTCTAAAGCACCTAAACAAATATACTCGGATCAAGTCTTTAATTTCCAGAACAGTAACATGTATTGACTATAGATATTCAGCAAGTCACACAGCCTCTTAAAATGTAAATTTTATGAAGACACACAGAGAGTACACTCATAAACATTTATAGGCTTGCAAATATTATACTGTGATAGTCATATTCCTTCATTCAACAGAAATTCATTGGTTTTTTAAAAATCATATGCCGGGTATTATTCTAGGCACTGGGGAAACAATGGTACACAAGACATTTTTGCCCTCATGGAATTTCTTTGAAAGACATATGCATACATCATTAAGTAAAGAGTTATCACATTTTATTTATTGAAATATATTGAGACCATATGTATTATATCTGACAACTAATCATTCAATGTACAGTTAAAAATAAAAGTGCAGATATGACTATCTCTGGGAAAGTTTAATTCTAATTCTGATTGTGCAAATCTTGGAACATTCTTCAAAATATGCCAACACTCAAGTATGCACCAAAGGCTTGTATGTGATTCTATAATTGGTATGACTTTTGGCATTAAATTAAAATATTAAATGTAGTTCTATTGCTGTGGAAAGTCTCTGAATGGTATACATAAAATATTCATGGTGTTACAGAAATAAGGAGCTGCCCTTTTTTATTTTTCTTTAATAGATAATACATTTCTGAACAAATACAAATTTTAAATTACTAAACCTCTTTTTAAAGAGGTTGTACCTCCCTGGCTGGTAGCACAGTGGATAAGGCACCGGCCTGCAAACTCAAAGGTCGCAGGTTCGATTCCCCAGCCAGGGCACATAACCAGGTTGCAAACCAGGTCTCCAGTCAGGTCTGTGGCTGGAGGCAGGTGAAACACAACCATACATTGATGCCTCTCTCCCTCTCTGCCTCTCTCCCTTCCCCTCTTTCTAAAAATAATGAAATATAAATAAATAAATAAATAAATAAAATAAAGTGGTTGTACCATTTTACACTCTTACCAACAAAGTGTGAGAATTCCAATTGCTCCTGTCACCTTTAACATTATTGCTATCTCATTGGTGGGTGTGTATTGATGTCTTATGGCCTTTCAATTACCTTTTTTTCAAATTATAATTAGCATAGTTTCAAGTGTCTATTGGCTATTCTGATAGATTTTTTTGTGGCATCTCCACCTTTTTTGCTCATTTTAATTGTTTTGTTTGCTTTTATTATAGGAGTTATATGTGTATCCTGAATACCAGTCCACTATAATTTGTTGAGAAAACAAAATAAAATCTAATGACATTGTCACCTTCCTAGAAAATCAAAGGACTGACTGAGTGTGGGCCTGCTGTTGGGCTCTATGTTCTGTTTTACTGAACTATATGCTGCTTCTTATGCCACCATCATATTTCTTGATTATGTAGCTTCATAGATATTCTCAAAGACATATAGTATAAGTTCTACAACTTGGTTCTTTTACAAAATTGTTTTGGATATTCCAGATACTTGGCACTTTCTTACGAAGTTTTAGAATCAGCTTGACAATGTCTTTTTAAAAAATCCTGCTGGTGTTATCATTTGGACTGCATTCAATCTATAAGTCAATCTGTGGAGAATTGAGATATTAATCCTATTAACACTTCCAATCCACAAAGTCCTATATCTCTCAAACTGCTTTTAACAGGTCAATAATCTGCAGAAATATTAATTTTACTTGTTAATAACATATGTCACTCCCTGCTAGCCTCATATCTAGTTAATTACTTCTGTATATATGAAAACAGGGAGCATTAAACATGTGTACTCAATCTTCAGTACATCTACCCTGTTCAATTTTTCATGGGCTACAATGTTCTCAATTTCTTACACCTATTTGATCCACCCATTAACGATATCACCACCGAAGACATTAAAATTTGACACCTCTGCCCAATGTTTGATTTCACAGAAGAACTCATTATTCCATAAAATCCTTTCACTTAGCAGCATGATATTCTTAAGATTCATCCATATTATCACAAATGGTGGTATTGCATCCTCTGAGTAGTATTCTACTGTATATATGTTTTATATCTTCTTTAGCCAATCATCCATTAAAGAACACTTCAGTTGTTTCCATGGCTTGACCACCATATATAATGCTCCAATGAACATATCTCTTTATGAATAAATGTTTTCAAAATTTTGGTTAGATACCCAGAAGAGGGATTGCTGGCTCACATAGCAGCTCTATTTTAATTTTATGAGGAACCTTGATATTGTTTTTCATTGTGGCTGAACCTATTGCATTTCCACAGTAAGGTACTTAGTTCCTTCTAAGCCACCCAATTTGTGGTGGCTTGCTACAGCAGCTTTAAAAAGATAGATAGTACAGATAACTGGTATATCCTCTTAGTTTAATTAAGGAGCAGAATTACAGGGTTATAGAGTCTGTACGCCTATAAGTTATTAGAGATCGTGAGATTTTTTCATACTTCTATTTTTGTGTTAACAGACTATTTTTTATAAATCTGATGAGTAAAACCATATTTCACTATTTTATTCACCTTTCTACAAACATCAGTGAGGCTGTATACCTTTACATGATTTTTATTCATTCAGTTTGATTATTTTGTGAATTATCTATTTATATGATTTACCTATTTTGTGTTGGGGTATAAATTGTATTTGAAAAGAAAATAACATGTAGGGGGGTATCATGTTTTTCTGCATACTAAATCTTTGTCTATACTTTGTAAATATATTCTCAGAGCTTATAACACATATTTTAAATGTGTGTATATTGCCTTTTAGTATGTTATTTATTATATTTATCAGTCATATTTTATTAGTTGTTCTTAATTTTATGAATTAGTTTATTTTACTATTTCCATAAAGCTATTCTCCTACATGTTATTTTTAAAGCTTGATAGATTTATTTTAGTATTTATGTATATATATGGAAATTATTTTTCTTCATGGTATAACATAGAGATCTACTTCTCCAAAAAGAAATTCAATGTTCCCTTTACCATTTAGTGAGCAATATATCTATTTCCCATTTGGCTGTAATGCAACCTCTACCCTAAAAATAATTTGTGCATGAGAAGAGAGAAAGGAAAAGAGAGAGAGAGAGAGAGAGGGAGAGAGAGGCTCCACTCTATGGGCTTTCTATTCTTTTCTCGTAATTGATCTGTCTATTATTGCCTCTGTATCATGTACTCCTTATTAATGTACTTTTAAAGTAGTTTTGTGAGAGGGTCCATTGCCCAACTGTGTTCTTCTTCAAATACATCTTAGATATTCTTAGTTCTTTATGGGTCCATAGGAATTTTAGGACCGACTGTCAAGTACCACAATAAACCTTAGAAAGATTTCAATTTAAATTACATTGATTTTACAAACTAATTTAGTGTTATCTGACATCTTTATGATGTTGAATCTTATTATTCAGAAACATTAATCTAGCTTATCCATTTTTCTTACTTGGGTTAATAAATTTAAATATGTATTTGCAATATTTTCATACTCAACTTTTTAGGTTTGGGTATGTTGTATAGGATAGTTCTTGCTATTATTTTTTATTATTTATTCCTACTGTCATTGGCTATTAATGGTGATTGGGAACACTATTAATTTTTACACTTCTTTGTTTCTAATGCATACACACACATACACACACACACACTCATATATATATATATATATATATATATATATATAATTAAATCTTATTCTTTAAAGTAAGTGATAATTGTGCCCTTTTTTCCAGCTGTTATGTAAACTACTTCAATCTTCAGAAAATTATGATAATGTGTGTTGAAAAGATGATGGTAAGCATACTTGTTTTCTGCAGTTTAAAGATGTTCTATTTAAGTATGATATTTCTAAAGGCTCATTTAATAAGATGAAGAAGTTTATTTTTATGTTCAGTTTGCTAAATTTTTAAAAAGATTTTATTCATTATTTTTAGAGAAAGGGGTAGGGAGAGAGGCAGAGACAACCATCAATGTATGGTTGTCTTTCACCTGCCTCCAGCTACAGACCTAGCTGAAGACCTGGCTTGCAACCTGGTTTTGTGCCCTGGCTGGGGAATCGAACCTGCGACCTTTGGGTTAGCAGGCTGGCACCTTATCCACTGGGCCACCAGCCAGGGCGGTTTGCTAAATTTTTTATGGTTCATTACTGATGAACTTCATAAAAGTGTTCAAATTAATGGGCAGTGATATGCAAATCATACCCAATAACTTATAAATGCTGTTGCAAGCAAGTGAAAGGTTGTGCTCCATTACAAAAAAATGTGTGCTTCTGACATGTATTTACCTAATCTTTTTTACATTAAGTTTTGCATTTCTTCAAATGTGACATTAAACATGTCACCAATTTTAAACTTAATATGGTACAAGAAGTGTTTATAAGAACTGTATGTGTTTCTGAGTGTTTATGTACTTAATCAAAGTATTTAATGCTATTTTGAGCAGACTATTTATTTAATCAAGGGTTTAAATGTTTTAGGAAATGTAAAGTGACTGAACCATATGTAAGATTTCAGAGGTACCCTAGAAAAGAAAACAAATGAAACCTTAGAGGAAAGATGAAATAGATTATGAAACCAAAATGAACTTCTGTGGGATAAATACTAGCAGAATCCTCAGGAGAAGAAAGACTGTATATAAAAAACCACAAAACATAGGCACTGTGATGTAAGATATGCAAGATTTGTGGAACAGAAGTTAACACTTAAAATATACGCAATAATATTTTTATTAACAACTCTTAAGAATGACTGGGGGAATGAATGTAGGTTGTGCTGAGTAGAGCCAGTTCCTTTATGTTTCCCATCAAGCACTGGAACGTTTTGGAAGCTCTAGGACCCAACTTCAGGCCTAGAGTGTCTCACTTTTCTTTTTATACTTGGTAGTTCTGATGACATCAATTTCATCATGGTCACCTGAGCATACCATGAGAACTACAAAGGAAGTGAGAGAGAATGAAGGAACAGCAACTAGCCTTTTGTATCTCATAGACACTCCAAGGCCTCACAAGAATGAGGAGGAAGAGCACTTCATTATTTAACTCGTCCTCTCTGTGCATGCATCTGTCACTTCTCACTAATCCCCTTCATGCTCTTCCTTTGATTGTTGGTCCATGATGATCTTTCTCTCAGTTTCCAATTCTCTTTTCTACATACGTAGAAGTAAATGGTTAAAATTGACCAGACTTATTTCCCTTAAGAAATAGACAGCCTAACAATAACAGAATGCATGTTTCAAAAGCTCTATATTGCCTAAGCTAATTAAAATTACTCAAATGTTCAAAACCAGGTAGATTCACCATACAAACACTAAAAATTAAGTGTTCTTATTTTTAAGAAATAAGTTGAAAAAATGCCAAACTCATTCGCTTCTAATTGATATTATTTACATAGCAACTTTCTCAACAGTACCCATTTAAAAATATTTTCTTATTACTGAACTTTTACCTGAAAAATAAAATTAAGTAATTTTAGGGTTATTGCGGGGAAAATCAGATGCCAAAGGAAAAATTTTAAAAACTAGGAACTAACTACGTAAAATGCAGGTAATATCAACATAAATATTAACCAAACAGATAGACAAGAAAACAGTATAATTAAGGTATTCTATTTTCTCGGAATCCTTGATACATTCAATAAAATAAAATATTTTGTATTTTTAAGTGAAGTTTTATAAATTTATTTTAAACTTCATATTTTGATTTTTTAAATATGGAAGGAAGTAAAGAAAAAACAGTTAAAAGACAAGCAACCAAAAGAGATTTGCCTATTATAAAACATGAATTAAAGCAGAAAAATTGAATAGTGTATTAGCAGAAAATTACGCACTTAGCTTAATGGAACACAAGGAAAGCATTGAAATATGAAAGCATTAATTACAAAATAAAAATGATAGTAAGAATAAAACTATAAGTTAATAAATGGTACCTAGAAATATGCCTAAACTTTTATTAAAAATGGGAGGGGACAAAGGGGGGAGAGAAGGGTAAGGGTTTAGTTGAGGACCTAATGTAAAAATCCCATCCATGGACCTGGACAAAGAGGTGGGGGTTGACTGTGGGAGAGGGGACGGGGAGGGTGGGGCGGGGGAGAGCAGTGGGGGTAAAAAGGAAACAATTGTAATACAACAGCAATAAATTAATAAAAGAAAGAACAAAAAATGCATTCACTTCTTAAAAAGATAAAATTAAGTCCCTTACAGACAGAAAGAATTTCTAATACGTGAAGTTTTGCTTTCCTGCCTAGTTGTTCTTTTCATTTTATTTTATTTTTAGTGTAACAGGTTCTGTGAATTATTGTATAGATCGATTCCTTTTTTTTTTTTTTTTTTTTTGCACTAAAATCCTTGGAGACACATAGGCCTACCCTTAGGCAGGAAATTCAAGTTTTGCATTTTTCTATTAATATCATCCCTATCTCTATGTTGTGTCTCAGTCCTTTTTTTACTATTATTTTTCTTCTTAAAATGTCCTCTATATGCATATATTATCTAAGATAGAATATGCTTTTTAACTGTCATAAGCCTCTTTTTCACAAATGATATAAATAAACACCTTGGCTGGTGGCATAGTGGATAAGGCACTGACCTGCAAACCTAAAGGTCTCTGGTTCAATTCCCCAGCCGGGGCACATAACCAGGTTGCAAGCCAGGTCTTCAGCCAGATTCATAGCTGGAGGCAGGTAAAAGGCAACCATACATTGATGTCTCTCTCCCTCTCTGCCTCTTTCCCTTCCCCTCTCTCTAAAAATAATAAATAAAATCTTTTAAAAATAATTTAAACATAGATAAAATAAATTTGGTATGTATTAAGTACCTACTGAATGCCATATATACTTTATATTCACATGATACATTTTTAAAAAGAGAAAAGCCTGAGATCTATATTATCATACATTTTATTGAATGAGGATACTTGTTCCCCTAGATGTTAAGCAGCCCACCCAAGGAGGGAGAGCAGAAGTCTCAGCTGTGTGTCATTCCAAAAGGTCTCTTTCGTCGTGATAATTCTAAATTGGCCAACTCTTTACTATTATTTGAAGTTCCTTATATTTGAAGGTCAGTGGTGGTTATAACCTCGTGTGATGATAAATAAGAATAATCAGGTACCTTTCAACATGTTATATGGGATTTCTCTATAGTCATGCCATTTGTGTCTTTGAGTTAAAACCCTTTTACATCACATGCAACCCATCATTTGCTCTTCACAAAACCAATAATTCTTGGACACTACCAAGCTGCATTCCCAGCACTCTGATCATTAAGTTCCAAAGCCATGCCAATTTTTCTTCTGACTGCATGGCAGTCAGCCCATAGTAACTTTTATTTTTGTCTTTATGCAAATAAACAAATGCCTGGAACAAAAAAGCAAATCAAAGATGAAAGCCTGTTTATAAGAATGCCAAAACATCTTATTTATCTTTGTTGCTATCACTCCCCTTAATTTTTCACAAATTGAGACAATGACACTGAATAGGAGTAATGTAATCTGAATTTCACAAATTATAAGCAGAGATAGATGGTTCTGCAAAATAAATGTGGGTAAAATCTTAGGGAGTCCAACACTTTGATTAATTAAAATCAAATTAATAGCAAGCATTCACTGAGCCTATGGATGTCAGTCATTTTACTGAGTAATATGTATGTTATCTCTTTCAATCTTTTTTACAACAGGGCAGAGTAGCTGCTATTATGACAAACACTTTACAAATGAGGAGACAAAAGGTACACTGTTACCTGTCTAAACTAAGGCAGCTAGGCAATGTCATCATCAAAACTCAAGCACAAATATATCTGAATCTATGTTGTTATGATACCTAACTTATTTTTATTCTGGAAAGTGCCAGAGGAAATACTCAAGATGGAGTGGATTAAATAATATGCTTATTACCTACCTCCATTTTGCAAAAATTTGTTTCAGATTTTCAATCTTCCTGGACTCTTCAGATTTACCATTTACTATAACATAGTAAATGGTAAATTTTCATTTTCCCCCCCAAAGTGCATGATTAAATTTATGGGTTCTGTAGCTATTGGTAATATGGAGAAATTTGGATTTCTTTGAATCTTTGATGTGCCAATTGAAATTGGCAAGTCTTCCCCATATGAAATAGTGACATATTTTAAAACAACTTTTAATTTAGACAGTGATAATATCTCACCTTTTGGATTTGAAATTTTTTTTCAAAATTGTATGTTCATTGTAGTGGGTTTGGTTCATCCATTTAATTTTGTCCATAATGTATGGCTGTCCTGCTCTTGTGCCAGATTGACTACACTCTCAAATCTAGAGATTGACCCTCCCTGGTATACAACCATTAAGGTAACCCCACATACCTTTCCAGTAATTAGTACAAGTTTGTCAAACTAAGACAATGAGCAACCTGTATATTCTTAGTCATAAAATTCATTCAAGAGTATTCAAACAACAGAAGACTGAACACTTTTATTGGGTAATCTTAGATGCATATTCTCTCTATCTTTACCTCTTCATCTTTGAAAAGCCTTAGCATTGACTACAGCTGTCCATCATCCTATAAACACAAGGGCAGAAAAAATATATTTTGGGTAACTGAGCAAAGAGGAAGAGAGACACTGGATCCTTAAGAATATCCATATTCCAATTGTATCTACTAACTATGTAGATGGCCCTACTTCCAGAATCCCAGTTTGTAGAACCAAAAAAGTATCCAATGTATATATTAGTTTGAGGAAGGGTTTTGCTCACATTCATATGAAAGCATCTAATTTGTACTTCTCCCAAGCTGATGGTTGTAGAATAATTATGGAATTAAAGCTCAAATATGGGTTTTGTTATTTCAAAATGTATGATCTCAAGAAAATGATTTAACCATTCTAATTTTTAGTTTTATTATCAATAAAGGAATGCTTACTCTGGTTATTGTGTGAATTAAACAAAATATCATATGTAAAACCATTTGTACTCTACCAGTCACGCAATAAATGGATATCATATTTAATGGGGAAAGAAGCAATTTCATCTCTAGTCATCTCTTTAAAGTAAGTTCATCTGGTTCCAGGTACTTCCATTTTCTAAAATTCCTTTTTTTACCACAAAGCCATATTTGGTTATATTTTTCTTAGCTAGTATTTTTGAGGACTGAGGTTGTTTTTATTTCTTTAAAATACTATTTTTTGAGAAGAACTTGGTCTTTCTTGTGCTGTAACTACTCATGACACTCAAAACAATGTTCTTCATAGAGTGGAGAAATAATAACTTACTATTTCTTTCACATATAAACATATAATGTGAGAACACAGCATTTAAGAGTAAAGCAAGCACTAAACATTCAGAAAATAATGCTGATTGCTCACAAGTGTTCATTAACCACTATCATGCACCTGAACTCTTATTTTCAAATTGAGTTTTTTCTGGGCATTGTAAAATAAACAGAAAAAAAGAGAAAAGTAAGAAATACGTTTTCAGCATTACTTTATGTTGGATACTGGTATATAACATAACATATTTAACATTTATTAATTCTCATAACAATTACTTATTTCTTTATTTATGCAACTATTCAACGTATTCTTATTGAAATCACAAACACTGTGATAAATGCTGGTGAATTTCTGTCTGTATGTCTTTATGTAATTTATATAAACTAGTAATTATAAGAGATCTATTTATTTATTTATTTTACTATATTTTAAAAGATTTTATTCATTATTTTTAGAGAGAAGGGCAGGGAGGAGGAAGAAAGGGAGAGAAACATCAATGTGTGGTTGCCTTTCAACTGCTTCCAGCTATGGACCTAGCTGGAGGCCTGGCTTGCAACCTGGTTATGTGCCCTGACTTGGAATCGAACCAGCAACCTTTGGATTTGCAGGCCAGCGCCTATCCACTGAGCCACCAGCCAGGGCCTATAAGGGATCTTTTAGCAGTTAAAAGAAATTACTATTTCTAGCCTTATAAAGAGATGAGAAATCATTTGTCCCAAATAATACAGGTCATAAATAGTGAAGTATTTAAATGCAAGACATGGGAAGTATACACTGGAAGAGAAAGTGTAGTCTCTGCCCTCAGTAGCATAAGATTTATACTGTTCCATACATCTTTGATGCATATTGGAGTTCAGGCCATTCTTCCTCCAATTTCCATGTCTTTTCTCTCTGTTGGGCTGTATTCAAATAATCCACATTTCAGCCATTAATCTGATAATATTAACTAGTATATCATGAATTACATGTTTGGCATGGTCAGGTTCTGTTCTACTAAGCATCCATTTAAATTAAAAATCTTATTTTTAGCCTCCTGTGTTTGAGTATTAAATAGAAACCTATTTACATTTTACTTGAACTTTATTTAACTGTTTTGATTTAGAAAAGTATAACAAAATTTTAACTTAGATATTTTCTGTAAGAATAAATCAATAAACCAAGTCAAATAAAAAAAAAAATAACATAAACCAAACATGAATCAAACCATAGTAAACATGTGAATCGGAGTTCTGTCCTATCCTATGAGGTTATTAACAATTAGTCTGGTTCACATTTAAAGTAATCAGTTATCCAAATTATTTTTGAGAAAATTTGCAACAAAAAGAGGGATAGAAATTATCAGAGCAAATAACTACAAAATCAGTTTGAATACATCACAGCCCACTGAATAGCATGGAGTAATTTAAGTGTCTTTCCTGGATACAACCTCCAAAGTTTTTTATGCTTCTGCTACATATTAATCTACTTCATTTTATAAATCTGGCACCACTAGTTTAGTCATATTATAATTAAAGCTAGTTAAATCAGTGATTCTCAGTCTAGTGTCCATTGGATGCTTTAAGAGATTGGCAATGATCTGAAATCAAATACACATTTATGAGTATATTGGTATGCATTCTTATGGGTATAGATTGTGTGGTTTTCTTTGGATTTCCAAATGAGTACATTAATACAAATAGTTAAGAAACATCATCAGTTTGCTTTCTTAGTTTACTCTTGCCTTAATCATGTTTCAATTTTTGCCCACAAGTTTTTGTTGCAGGATAAATCCATAAACTCTATAGTCACTCTGTCTGGGTTTCTAATTGCTATTCTAACACTAACCATCTGTGTTATTTTATATGGTATCAGCTGTGGGTATGTTATTAAATACATTACATGGAGATACTAATATTACCTATTTCATAAGATTATTGAGAAGATTAAATGATATAATGAAAATAAAATTCCTAGAACTGTGCCTAGAATAAAGAAACATTAAGGTAAAAGTTAGTACTTATTATGTATTATAAAATAGCAAGAAAGGATTATGTTAGAGAAAGAATTGTGTCATTTTTTACTGTGAAAGTTTATGATAACAGCAATCATTGGAATGCTTCTTCCAAACTACTCCCTAGAGCACTCATTCTCAGAATTTCTGTATCCTATGAAAACTATAATTAAAGGGCAAATAGGTTTGAGAAATAGTGCTCATTTTTTTTCCAAATAAAGATTTGTTACTCATAACATTTCTATTG
Organism: Noctilio leporinus; assembly: GCA_004026585.1. Lineage (NCBI taxonomy): Eukaryota > Metazoa > Chordata > Mammalia > Chiroptera > Noctilionidae > Noctilio > Noctilio leporinus. Next base: position 93,161 of record PVIW01004526.1, read on the forward strand.
ACAGTAAAGATTTCTTAAAGAAACATTTCAACTTATTCAACTATGTACTTTCACCACAGAACCAGTTTTGGGAGGAAATACCTATTATTTTCTTGGGGAGTTTATAGTTTAAGTAATGGTGTTCTACTTGATGGTGGTCACTTCAATGAAGATAATGAGATGGTACCAAAATCCTATATCTTCTTCCATTAGTATCACGTGAGGAAGCACTCAGCCATAGAATTTGATATAGTCATTTTAAGTTGATTGGGTCAACTTAAAGAGTTCTTTATTCTTGGAAAGCTGGGAAAAGTAGAGCAGCTTCTCTCACACAAGAAAATGCCCACACAGAAAAATTGAAATTGCTGGTAATTGGAACTATGATCATAAACTATTTTGGGGAAGAACCAAAAGAAAAAGATAAGAATCAAAATCCAGTATCAAAATATATGATCAGAATGTAAGTAGGCAACATATTCTATTGTTTTAGTTAACTCTATCCTGAGAGATATTTATATTTGTTTTATGTTTTGTCATCAGAAGTATATTTTGTAAGCAATTCATAAAGATGTGTAGGTTTATATGAAGTATGTGAAAGAATTGTTTAAAATTTACCTCTGTTAGTTTCTGAGGGCTCTCCTGACAAATTACTAGGGCTTGGTGGCTTAAAACAGCAGAAATTTATTCTCTGATAGTTCAAGTGATTAGAAGTTAAAGCCAAAGTATCAGCTGAGCCAAGCCATGCTATGCTGAAGGCTCTAGAAAAAATTCTTCCTGCTTTTCCAGTTCCTGGTGGTTCTAAGGATTTTCTGGCTTATGGGTTCATTTATCTGTTTCATCTTCACGAGGCCTTCTTCTCTCTATGTCTCTCTGTGACCTGTCCTTTTCTTAATTTGTTTTGCTTCCTCTTCTTTGAAAGATACCAACCATCGGATTTAAGGTCCACCCTAAATCCAGGATGATTTTATCCCAACATCCTTAATAATTATAACTTCAAAGAACTTACTTCTTTATAGAGAGTGAGCAGGGAAGAGATCACTATTTAAGACACTATGACACAGTCTAGCAAATATGTTTGATAGAAAGGCTTTATAACCTAACAATTAGGATTTTTTTAAAGATTTTTAAAAATTTATTGTTTCCAGAAAGAAAGGAAAGGAAAGAGGCAAAGAGGAAGAGAAACATTAATATATGGTTGCCTTTCACCTCCCTCCTGCCACAGACCTGGCTGGAGACCTGGCTTGCAACCTGGTTACATGCTGTGACTGGGAATCGAATCAGTGAACCTTGGTTTCACAGGCCAGTGCCTTATCCACTGTGCCACCAGCCAGGGCAGATTCTTAATTGGTGTTTTATAGAACTAAGATGCACATTGAGAGGTACAAAGGTAGAATTTGAACTGACTTTATTTGTATTATTAAAGAACACAAAACAAAATTAAGCACATGAGTTTGATGGCTTCAGGGACCCAGAAAGTGTTCCTATAGTTTTGATATGGTTTAAATGTACTATACAAATGGAACACTACAGTTTATGTGCAGTAAAAGAAAAGAGATTATCTTAATAACCACTTGAAACTTACACAGATACTAACAATGAGTGAAGAAGGAGGAGAAGAAGACCTTCTTCTTCAAAGAAGGAGAAGGAGGAGGATAAGGAGAAGGAAGAAAATTACAATGACCAGGACTGTACTGGAGAATTTAAAGAATTTAGGAACCTAATAATTTATTCTCTTCTCCTTCTTTGACTTAAGGACTCATAACAAGCTCTTTTCACTGAATAAATTAAAACAGAAGAGAAGGGGAGAAAGAGGCAAGGAAGGGGAACAGTTTAGTCAAGAAACTAGCATCGATAATCCATGGACAGAAACAACACATGGAATTGACTGTGGGGGGCGTGGAGTTAGGCAGATATATATATATCAGAAGAGAACATTTTTGAGATTGTTGTAAGTCCAAAAATGTCATAGCCAGTCATTACACATATGAAGCCAAGAAACACCAAGAAAATTAATACAACATGGACAATTCCAATGGCAATCCCCAAAATAGACAATTTTCAAAAATCCATGTGTTCTTTTTAGCTGAGAATACTACCCTTTCTTATTTAGTAGAGTCAAATGGTTTTTATAAAGTTAGTTACCATATAAACAAATAAAACCTATTTTTATTTTTAAAATATGCCCTGTGTTCACAGATAAATATGGCTTTAACCAAAACTTGAAGGTGTTGAAAAAGGGAGCTTATTTCTAATACATTAAAAGCATATTAAGTTTAAAATGTCAAAGAGGGCCAGTCATTAAGCAACAAAGACTGGGTGGTCTTATAGAAAACATTTAGAGTCATTATCTACAGATGAGAGGCCATAGTGTTCGTGCTCAGGGTGACAAATACACTAACCAAGTACATACAATTTTAATTTTATATAGATCCGTATAATAGCTAATGTTTGAAATTATGTTGAAGTCACCAGAACTAGGTTTCCCCTTGCAAAGAACTAGAAAACAGGAAAATTTACATGAGAAACCACTTTTAGATAAAAGACAAAAACCAAGATAAGACTGGTACCACTGAAAGAAGGGGAACAGATAAGCAAGCTTGTCTTTTTTCCAAGAGATACTTGTTCCATATTGCTTCTCATGGAAGGAAGTTTCACTGAGCTGAAGAATGAGGTAATGTACTGAAAAAAAAAAAAACAACACAAAAAACAAAAAACAAAAAATGCTACTTATAGTATTCAGAGATATGCAGGGGCACCCATTCAGTCTCTGTCTGAACACTAAGATGCATATGTATTGAGAAAAAGCCCCAAGGCTGGGCAAAACTAACCAGCCAACCTAACAAGGAGCTATTAGCTGAAAAATCTCCAGAACATATACAGAGTAAAAAGACAGTTGGATTCCAACTAACCTAGTAGAGAGACTATATTCAACATTTGGATAATTCCGTTGAGATCCTAGAGGTCACACCTTGGTGGTAAGTCTTAAGTAGAAGGAGAATAAAAGCTATGCTAGAAGCATCTTAAGTTTAAAATCAAACTTCCTGAGAATCAAGGTGATCAGCAAGTAATTTAAGCCTTTACTAAAAATGAACCTTTCAACATGCTTTGAAAAACACCATAATACTCATATTCATCAACATAAACATAATGTCTGGCATTCAACCAACATGTATAAAACGAGCAAAGAAACAAGAAAATGTGAACCACAGTCAGGATAAAAAGGTAGTCATAGAAACAAAACTAGAAATGACAGAGAGAATGAGTCTACCAACAAAATACTTTAAACAGTTATTATAAATATGCTCAAGGATGAATGAAAAACATACAGCATGAAGAAAACTTGAAACAATAAATATCAGAAAATTTACTACAGGCAAAAACACAATGTCTGAAATTCATAAGAAAATTTGTGGAATGAGATTAAAAGCAAATAAAACAATACTGAGAAGATCAATGAATATGAAGACAAAAAATGGGAAACTACTTTTTAGAGGAGATAAAAGAAAAACAATGGTGAATAGTGAATGGAAATCAGTGACCTGTAGAAAAATATTGAGTAATCAAATACACATGCCATTGTATATTTTATATATTTACATTGGAGTCTCAAGGTGAATAGCAGGTGAGAGGGAGTGCAGAATAGTTAGTTGAAGAAATAATGGCTGAATTTATTTCCAAATTTGAAGAAAATGATGAGCTTAGACATCTAAGAAGCTTAGTAAAGCTTAAGCAGGATAAACAGAAAAAAAAACACAGCAAGGCACATCATGATCAAATTACTGAAAAGTAGTTATAAAAAGTATCTGGAAACAAATCTGGTGTGGAGGACCATTACAAAGAACAACAGGTAAGAGTGATGGCTAGCCTTTCATTGAAACAAATCGCAGTCAGAAACATTTGAAGTAGTGAAACCATATAAAAATCAACCTAGCCCTGGCTGGTAGCTCCAGCCTGCGAACCCAAACATTGCTGGTTCAATTCCCAGTCAGGGGACATAACCAGGTTGCAAGCCAGGTCTCCAGCCAGATTGTAGCTGAAGGCATGTAAAAGGCAACTGTATGTTGATGTTTCTCTCCCTCTCTGCCTCTCTCCCTTCCTCTCTTTCTGGAAATAATAAATAAACTCTTTTTAAATAAATAATTAAATAAATGATTGAATCATTTAAAAAATCAACCTATAACGTTTATACCCAGTGAAAATATATTTTAAGGTGCAATGAAGGCCTTTGTACGCAAGCAAAAAACAAAAGATTTCATCATCAGCTTACCTTCACTGTGGAACAGTAAGGAAAATTCTACAGGACAGAAACTCAGAGCTTCACAATAAAGAAGGAACAACAAAATATTATAGTAGGTATAAATATTGTCTTTTGCATTTTAACACCATTAATATAATTGATTGAATCAAAAATAATAATGGTGAATTGCACAGTATAAAATATGCACAATTTAAATGCATGAAAGTGTTAGTACAAAGAATAGAAATGTCACTCTATGCTGCTGTTGGGTTTTTACATTATATGTGAAATCATATGATACTTGACAGCAAATTTTTTTAACAATTTAAAAATGCATATTGTAAACTTCTTGTGTGTGTGTGTGTGTGCGTACACATAAACAATTGAGAAAATTCCATACTATTTTCCACAGTGGCTGCACTGGTCTGCATTCCCACCAAGAATGCACTAGGCTTCCCTTTCCTCCACATCCTCGCCAGCACTTGTTTGTTGATTAATGATAGAAATTCTGACAGATGTGAGGTGATATCTCATTGTGGTTTTACTTTGCATCTCTCTGATGTCTAGTGCTGTAGAGCATTTTTTCATATGTCTGTGAGCCTTCTGTATGCCCTCCTTGGAGAAGTGTCTGCTCAGGTCCTTTGCCCATTTTTTAATTGGATTGTTTGTCTCCCTGGTGTTGAGTCATATAAGCTTTTTACATATTATGTAGATTAAACTCCTGTCCGATGCATCAGTGGCAAATATGTTCTCCCATACAGTCAGTTCCCTTTTCATTCTGCATGCAGAGATGCTTTTTAGTTTGATGTAGTACCATTTGTTTACTTTTTCCTTTGGTTCCCTAACCCTAGGAGATATAGTGCAAATATATTTCTACATGGGATACCTGAAATTTTACTGCCTGTGTTTTCTTCTAGGACTTGTATGGTATCATGACTTATATTTAAGCCCTTTATCCATTTTGAGTTTATTCTGGTATATTGTGTAAGCTGGTGGTCTAGTTTCATCTTTTACATGTACCAGTCCAGTTCTCCCAATACCATTTATCTAAGAGACTTTTTTTATTCCATTGTATGCTCATGCTTCTTTGTCAAATATTACAATTGAGAATAATTGGAGAAGTGGTACCTCTTTACCCTCTGAGAATAGGACACTCTACTTCAAAACTACAGTTAATTTATTAAAATTTGGAAATTTGACACTAAGAATATTCTTAACTAATCCATGGATGATGTTCCAATATCTCATTCTTTTCATATGTATAGTCACCCACCCCAGCCCCTATTCAGGATATAATCTGGGATCATGAATTTTATTTCTCTGTAATGTCTCATTAGTATCCTTTAATCTGGATCATTTCCTCATGCTTTACTTCATCACCTTGATATACTTTAAGAGTACAGATTGGCTATTTTATGGCATGTCTTGCAGTTTAAGCTTGTCTAATGTTTTCTCAAGATGAGATTCAAGAAATGCAATTTTGGAAAAAATGCCACAGAAGTTATATTTCCTCCTCAGTACATAATAGCAGGAGGCTTAAGATTGGTTTGTTCCCATGTTACTAATGATAACTTTGATAATGTAGCTAAAGAGGTATCTGCAAATTTTCCCACTGTATAGATGCTATTTTTCCCATTGTATTAACATGTAATCCATAAAGATCACAAAACTGTAATTATTCTCTTTCTCATTAATCTTTTTTGACAACAGATTTTAGCATCAAGAAATGATTTTCTAATTCATCAAGCCTTCTATATTAATGGCATAATAGTGTAGGAAAGTATTCCATTTCTTCACATTCATTTTTGGATTCGCTTATTCACTTATGTAAATATAGGTGTATAGATTATTTTTTCCCACAAGTTGTGTTTAGTCTAACTCTGCTCTAATTTGCTTCTGGTGACTGTTTAATATTCATGTATCTGGAGAAGTCTTTTTTTTTCCACCATCACTTGTATTTATTTATTTTTTAAAAATATTTTATTTATTATTTTTCAGAGAGAGGGGAAGAGAGAGAGGCAGAGAGGTAGAGAGACATGAATGTATGGTTGCCTTTCACCTGCCTCCAGCTACAGAACTGGCTAGGGACCGGTTTGCAACCTGGTTATGTACCCTGGCTGGGAATCAAACCAGCAACCTTTGGGTTCACATCCCCCATCACTTTTAAAAGACATTTTACACTGGATAACAAATTCAATGTTGAAAATTTTTTTCCTAGAACTTTACAGATACCATTTCATCCTCTCCTCTAGTAAATTATATTCAAGAAGTCAACCATAATGTTTGTAATTTTGCCAGTGTTCTTTTTGCTTTTCTGGAGGAATAAGTGTTTGGAAGTCCTTACAATGACACTCCAAAGTGCTCCTTGTCCATCTAATCTTGCATTCCACTCAAAGAGAAAATTTTTACCTGCCTCTGAGACAGGACCTGTTGAAGCTGGTCTCATAATGTGTGATAAGCAGAAGAAAGAAGGCATGATTATGATTAAGCAACTTTAATTCTTCCATTATACTTAAATATAATTCTCTGGTTCACAAAACTTTTCTAAGGAGGTGGCCTTCCATGAGACTTGAATCTCTAAAGGATGCAAAGTTGAATAAAACAAGGGAACTGTCCTTTGGAACATCATGGTCTTATTAACGATATTTACAAATAACAGATAGATTTCCATTTACTGGTTCTGCTTGTAAGGAGCTTTCAAGTCACCATTCCCTCCTAACCACACATAAAAAGCTGAACAGACAGAAAAACATCAACAGCTGGAGAGACAGACATGTAAATGTGAGGAGATGTCCCTTCTGGGGCAGATATCCACAAGCAGAAATGTGCATGGGAACCACGGTTCAGGAAGGTCTGAATGGCAATTGGTAAATTGCTAGAGGCTGAGCAACTTAGAGAGATGAAACTCCTGGGGGATGAAGAGGGCACAACATAAGGGTACAGGAATGGGTTCTCCAAGCTCACATTGTAATTCCTAATGTGGATCCACTTAACAAGGAAGTATCAAACTAGGTTAGAGAAAAACTGACCAAACTGCAAAGAGAAAGATGAATCCACTCTTCTCGTTGGACAGCATTTCTCAAAATTAGATCCAGCAGGTAGAGTAATAACTGCAAAAATTTATTGCAATGGATGCTTTTTGAGGGATATGATAAAAATACCACAATTTTGGGAGGCAGGATGTATGACCCTAGTGGCCTATTTCTTATTTTGGAGGTAGATCTATTTCCTTCGGTAATCTTTTCGAAGTTTACCTGAAAGCTAATTTTTTTGTAACTTTTTCCTAGTACATGATTTGGTCACAAAGAAAGCATTTTTAATCCAGCAGTAGATGCGTCTTTTGGGTTAAGCTGAAGCACTAAATAAATAGTGCATTTGTTTCATCTTGTCTAGGCATCTATGTTTCACCCAGGTGAGTACCCTAGACCCACTCCTGTTCCATTTGTAAACTCTGTCACAGACCCAGTGCTCATGCGTGCACACCCGTGGCCCCACCGTCACCACCAGGAGGATGGCCGGAATCACCTCCTGATATTCTCACATAATAAAGCTCAAAGTTTATTTTTGGAAAACTGTGTCCATGCTCTTATGAGAAATTGGCCCCAGAACTATCTACATAGTTACCCAACTCAACGATCATTTTCTACAGGGAGCAAGTTTCCTCAGCTTTTGTATAGTCAATAATGTACTTTACTTGTGCTTTAACTGTCTGCAATGCAAATCAAAGTAGCTTCTAAGCCCTCAGCTGAGTTGTAATCAAAGGATGACTTTTGTGTATCATTGTTAAACCACATTTAAATAAGAATATGGGAAAATACAGTTTATATATTTTTTATGAAAACTTCTAGATAACAAATGTTTATCAAGTGAACTCCCTTGACTCCTTACCAGTAACACCCATTCAGTATTTATGATCTTATATGTCTGATTAATACATTTAATAATGGATTTCATTAACTTCAACATGTTAATCATTTGCAAAAAAAACATAATGTTTAAATGTGCAAGCCAGGACATTGAATTGTTCCCATTTTGATGCTATCACAAACTGCTTAAAGTCATGTTGAAGACACATACAATTTTACTAATAGCTGACCCTTTGAATGTTTCTAGTAAAAGTGAACTAAAGTGCAATGCTGGTTTACATAAATAAAATTATTTTTTAAAAATTAGAAAAGAATAGTGGTTCCTATGCTAGCTAGAATGAGAAACTGTACATTACTCTGAAATTCCTTTACTTTAAAATCCAGAAGAATCCTGTGTCAGTCATCTAATTAGAGGCATGTGTTTTCTCAACTGAGGAAAACACATAACCTCCCATTATCTTAAATTTCTCATTTAGATAATGTAGGTAATTGTTCTTCTCAAAAATTATGTGAACATTAACACATACATATACACAAAAAAACATATTGGGTGGTTTCTATTAAGAATTAGATGTTATTTTTTCCTGAAACATTAATTTATAAATTATTTAGTACCAATGAATGCAACTTAAGCAGCAGAGGAAATAGATTATGAAATGAATCTATTATTAATGTGTGTTGTATACTCATTATTCTCTTGACATTTTCTTCAAGGATGATTAGTTTTGTTCATGTTGAGCGTGTATTCTTTATTGCTTGCCCTTCCATTCACTTGTTCTCATGTTGATGAAGTTTTCAGAACAAAGGAAGAAATCTGCTCTGCAAAATGTACCCCCTCCACACATACAAAGGCACACCACTTGATGAAATAAACCTGAAGTAGGTACTTTGATTTGTTTACCCTTGGCAGAACACAGCTTCCTATGTTTAAGAAAAAAATGAAATTTATACTGAATGTCAAATATCTCACATGGAGCCACTCGTTGATGTGTTAAGTGGAAAGGGATGAAGAGCATAAGGATTGCATTTCCTTGAAAAATGTCTGAGTTTAAAAATCAAGGAAGGCAAGCACTTCAGAGGACCACGTAAAGCTGAAAGGTTTGAAACGTAGCATGCTATAAACAGGGAGGAGGCTTCATTTTCTCACTTCTATTGCATCAACATTTTATGGAAACAAAGGAATGATGCTCTACTGACTTTCTTTTCCAATGTGCCTAATTTCCTTAAAATTCTGGATTTCCTAATGGAAAATGGAAAGGCCATTTAAGGAAAAAAAATAAAGCAGTCCTTTATCTCCTTCAGACCTTGAAAGGCAGTTCTCTCTTCATCTTACAAAGCCCATGTAGTAAACCTGGTCACATGAGTTACTACAGTACTTAGGCCATAGCGTGGCATGCATCACACGTGGTGATTTATTAACATTTTTAAGTAAACAAAATGTGTCTTGTAGCATACAGCTTAATAAACAAGTCCACATGATATTAATCAGGCATTTATTTTTCTTATCCTTCTATATTATCCACAATTTAACAATTTTAAAACTGATTTCTAAATGAGCACATCTTTAAACTATATTTTACAAAGTTACTACCACTTCCAAATATCTATAATCTAGCCTCTTAGCAATTTCTATAGAACAGCTTCATTTCATTTACAAAGTACATGAAATTCAAATGCTTCTTTGAAGTTAAAAACAGAAGAGGGCTATAAAGTTGTATGAGAAATCATGAAAATATTTACTGCAGAGTTTTCTCAACCTTAATTATTTTTATAGGCCAGAAAGTAATACTGATAGTTTTAAAACTTTTGTAGCAGTAGTCACACTGGTGATTACTTTCTGACCTGTTTTTCAGGTGGTGGCTATATGTTTGGCTTCAATATGGAGGCATGTTTTGATTAACCTTGCTGGAATATCAATCACTTTGTAGTAGAAAATTTTCTCTTAGAGCATACATTGTACCCATTGAATGATCAGAAACCTATCTACAAAAAGGTAAGATAAAACATAGAAACGAGTGATATGGTTCAAATGGATCAAGGCAGAATTTAAGGAGATGAGTCCAAAGTAAACTATTGTGAAGTTCACATTAGTCTGATATGCATGTATCTGTACCAGTTTAAACTGTAAGCATAATGCTACTTTTTGTGTTTGAAATCTTTTAATTTGGAACAATTCTCAGACTCCTTTTTATTACATGAAATTTAACATTTTTAAAGAGTGCAAGCATTATTTCTTGCTTTGCTTTGTTTTGTTTTGTAGCATGTGCCTCAGTTTGACTTCATCTGATGTTCTCTTGTGATGAGAGCCAGGTTGTGCTACTGACCAACCAGGTATCTAATAAATGTTGCCTTGTGTCTTGGTGCCTCTTATGAAAAAGCACATGATACATGTTCCACCCATTACCAGTGAAGTCAAGTGTGATATCTTGATATAGATGCTATTTGCTAGGTTTCTTCACTCTAACTCATTTTTATCATTTCTAATTGACTAATGATGTGTGGGAAAACACATTAAAATGAGGTAAATATCCTGTTCCTTGTCAAGCTTCAACTACTAGCTTTAGCATCCATTTCTGACTCTATAATTACTCCAAGAATAGTTGGAAAATGATCAATTTTTTAACCCAACCATTTCTTCTACATTTGTTAGTTGGCCTTTCAATATTTAAAGATGAACTTTCCTTCTTTCTTTTTATCTCTTTCTTCTTTTGTTTTTTCTCTATTTTAATATGGACAGAGGAATTTTATAATTTATTATTTCCACTATTTTTAAATTAATTTATTATTGTTGTATTACAGTTGTTTCATTTTTCCCCCATTGCTCTCCCCTGCCCCACCTACCCTATCCTCCCTCCCATGGTCAATCCCTACCTTTCTTTTTTTGAAAGACTTTATTTATTATTTTCAAAGAGAGCAGAAGGGAGAGAGGCAGAGAGGAGAGAAACTTCAATGTATGGTTGCCTTTCACCTGCCTCCAGCTACGGAGCTGGCTGGAGACCTGGCTTGCAACCTGGTTATGTGCCCTGACTGGGAATTGAACCAGTGACCTTTGGATTTGCAGGCTGGCACCTTATCTACTATGCCATCAGCCAGGGCTCAATTCCCACATTGTTATCCATGCCAATGGGTCATTCATTCTAGTTCCTTGACTAAACCCTCCCCCTCTTTTCCACCTGCCTTCTCCTCCTCCTCTTATTTCCTTTATTTTTTAATGCTCAAATTACCTTGGGCTTGAGAATGAAAGTTTATCCAAGCTGCTCCTTTGTTCTTATAACATTTCTTTATGCACTTCCTTGAAAAGTGATCATGTCCCCAGTCACGGCACATAAAGAGGTTGCAAGCCAGGTCTCCAGCCAGGTCTGTGGCTGGAGGCAGGTGAAAGGCAACCACATATTGAAGTCTCTCTCCCTCTCTGCCTTCCTCCCTTCCCCTCTCTCTAAAAATAATAAATAAAATTAAAAAAAAAAAAAGTGATCATGAGAGCCAGCTATTTAAATAGTATCTATGGCAAGAAGAATATTGAAGCAAAAATATTGAAAATTAAAAAGTGCTTCACACAGTGGATAAGGCACCAACCTGAGAACCCAAAGGTTGCTGGTTCGATTCTCAGTCAGAGCAATATGACCAGGTTGCAAGCCAGGTCTCCAGCCAGATTCACAGCTGGAGGCAGGTGGAAAGCAGCCATACATTGATGTCTCTCTCCCTTCCCCTCTCTCTGAAAATAGTAAATAAAATATTTTTTAAATAATAATAAAATAAATAAACAAAAAAAGTGATTCAGCAGGAAAACATCTTGGTTTTTAAAGCTATAACAAGAATTGAAGAGGCATCAATGAGGGAGGACATGACGCATGTCGGTGTTGAGGGATGAACAGACAAATGGGACTTTGGAGGCTCTAGAATAGTTGAATTTTACTCCAGTTGCAGTGAGAAGGCACTGGGGCATTTAAGCAGTTGAAAAATATGATCTGCTTTACCTTTCTCAGAGATCACTCTTGCTGTTACCTAGAAAAGGTATGAAAATGGGGCAAGAGTGAAAAGGAAAATAACCAAAGGGCTATTGCAGAAGTTTCAGAATGTGATCATGGTGATGTGGACCAGAGAAGTAGTAGTAGCAAATGGGGAAAGAATAGTGCATTCAGGAGCTATTTTATGTGTATAATCAATGCAGCTTTAGTGGACTGAGTGATGTAGGGGGTGAGGGAAAGGGAAAATTAAAAATAAGCCCTAAAACACATACCCAGGTTGCAAGCCAGGTCTCCAGCCAGGTCCATAGCTGGAGGCAGGTGAAAGGCAACCATACATGAATGTTTCTCACCCTTTCTTCCTTTCTTCCTTCCCTTCTCTAAAAATAATTAATAAAAACTTTTTAAAAAATAAATAAAAATAAAACTAAGCCCTGAAAGTTTGACCTGAGTACATTGGTGTGATTCTGCCAATGATACAATGAAGATTACTGCTGGGGAAATGAGCCTTTTTGAGGAAGAATTCAGAAATTCTCTTTTGGGAAGGTTCAAATTTGAAGTGTTTAAGTACACATGTTAGGTTTAAGATATAGCAATCTGAAGCTCACAGAAGTGTTAGTAATAGAATTATGAGCTTGAGAAACAAACTATACATATTATTGAAACTGAAGGACTAGGTTAGGTATGAAAAAATTACACTGTTTCTAAAAAAGAGTAAATATTGGCAGATGGCCATGAAAAAGTCAGATTGACAGTATTTACTTGATAAATTGATTCTTAATATAGTCCATAATAAAATTTTGACTCTCTACCCTCTGCTCCACTTAAACCCATAGGAAGTCTTTCTGAATGTGTTCTGAAGACCCCTTCTGTCCAGGCCCTGCTGATCTGAGTGTTGGAATGCCGTGGGGGAGGGTGGGGAGTCATCTTCCCAGTATTGTAGGAATGTCCTCTGGTGCTTGTCTAAGGTGTGTGCTTATCCTTTGTCTCTGGACCACAGCTTCTGTTCTCCTGAGTCCTTTGTTTTGCAATTGGTCCTTCAGTCCTCTGGACTCCAGAGGCCAGGTGGTGGTACCAGTGAAGGACCCCCAGCTCCCTGATCATTTAGCAACTGTGCTAATTAATACCAAACCTTAATGACTGCAGATCTTGCCTCTGCTTTTGAGTGACTTTCCTCTGACCCCAGACCTATTCACAGTGACGATTTTTCAAAAAATACCTGACTCTCCTGGCTGGTAGCTCAGTGGATAGGCACCAGCCTACAAACCCAAAGGTCATTGGTTCCATTCTCAGCCAGGGCTCATAATCAGGTTGCAAGCCAGGTCTCCAGCCAGGTCCATAGCTGGAGGCAGGTGAAAGGCAACCATACATTGATGTTTCTCTACCTTTCTTCCTCCCTTCCTGCCCTTCTCTCTAAAAAATAGTGAATAAAGAAAAAAAAAAACTTAAAAGAAAAAAAAAAAAACTTAAAAAAAAAAAATCTGACTCTTCACTGTAGGGAATAAAGGAATCTCACCTGCTGTGACTGCAGAGGCTGGTACACACATGCTGCTGTGTGGAAGGCTGGGGGGTCCAACTCGGAGCCTTTTCCAGCCATGATCACAGGACCAGTGATGTGGTCAATTCCTTCACTTGAAAGCTGGCATTCCCCCCTAGTTCTGGTCTTACTCTTGGATTAACCCTCTAAATTTAGGTTAATGATATGTAAAAAACCAGCTTAGGGTGCCCCCCCCCCCACCCCACAAAACCCTCTTATTTGATGTGAAAACATGGCTGAAAACTTTGAACTTGAGCTTTTGTGGAAGTCTTGTGAATGACTCAGAGATGCACTGTCACATTCTCCTTCCCCACAGAGTATTGTCCCCAGCAGGGTGTGGCCTTACTGTGAAGGGTTGGCCCGAGTACAAATCACGTACAAATCACGGAGGGGGCTTTCCATCAACAGCTCCCTGGGGGTGGCCTAGCCAAGGCTTTCTCCCACCTGCATGGCCAATCCACTTCTGCCCCCTCCTGCTTCTGCACTCTCTTTTCCACAGGTGTGAATCCCTAATAAATTTCTCACATGCTAAATTCTCTCGCAACATCTGCTTCCAAAGAGCTCAAACCGAGGCCTTTATTGAAAGTTCAAAGCTGAGTGCTGATTACTCACCCCACCCCAGTCCCCAGTCTCTGCCAGTCTCTTATCTATGGTGTGAAACCTAATCTCCTTGTTCCTAATTGCAAGATGATTTCAGGGAGGACACATACTTTTTTAAACATAAAAAAAAAAAATGCTTTGGATGATATTTGAAAACCTTACCCTGCCCACTCCTTTACTTGGCTACATTGACCTCTGGGGAATTGAGTTCAGACAGCTGATTTTTCTTTAGGAAATTCTGTGGTAATTAATGACTTTCAGGAGAAAATGAGAGGTTAAAAAAAAATCACAAAATATAAGTGTGTTCAGTCACGTTTCTCATCGCCTTTGCATGCCAAAAGCCATATCTAAGGCAAGTTTCAATACTATCACTTAAATTTTTTCCTAATCGTGCATTAATAATGTAACACAGGAGCAACCATGGCATTTCCCTTCTCTGTCCAAAGTACTGTTTCAGTAAAGAAACACATGGTATGTTTTCTGATTCCCTTTCACTTGCATGTTACAAGCACCAGGACATTGGGATGACCCTTGCTTTCTATGCGTGTCATTTCTCCAGGGTGTGGGTCATGCAGCCCTCACAGGTGACGGAGACAACCTGGGGAAGCAGTGTCAGCAATGACAGACACCTCCTGCTTCCAGTCCTGCTGGGAAGAACAGCTTCCTGTCATGAATTCTCCAAATGGCTGAAGGCAGATTTTTAAGTGTTAGCATTGGTGAAATCATCTTTGATGATAACAGTTCCAAAGAGCATTCTACACTTGTTATTTTCTCTTTCCTCGAGACCATCACTCATGGTTTGGTGCAGGTGTAAAATTTAGAGGATATTAAGGATTTGCGGATAATTTACTTGAACCTGACCCATCCCAGGACTGTGCTCCTAGTTCGCCATCTGACACCCCTTAATGCTCCCATTTATGTGACCATGCAGTTCTATTTTCTGGTGAAATAGAAGTCTAGTTTTAATTTAGAATTAATTAATATTTTGACATACAAAAAGCTGTATCTGCTTAATGTATGCAATTGGTGAATTTGGAGATATATCTACTACACATGGGAAACCATCACCTCAAGCTCTGCCATTAATATATCACCTCCAAAAGCTTCCTCTCACCTGCTTATTATTTCTACCAATTT
Source organism: Noctilio leporinus (assembly GCA_004026585.1). Taxonomy (NCBI): domain Eukaryota; kingdom Metazoa; phylum Chordata; class Mammalia; order Chiroptera; family Noctilionidae; genus Noctilio; species Noctilio leporinus. The sequence goes on from PVIW01004526.1 coordinate 108,482, forward strand.
TTTGTATAAGAACATCCTACATAAGATCTATCCTTTTCCAATTTCAAGTATCCAGTGAAGTATGGTTAATTATAGTCCCTATGCTGTATAATAGATCTCTAGGACATTCATTTTACATAAGCAAACTTTTTTACCCTTTCCTAATACTTCTCCACATTTTCCTCCCCACAGCCTCTGGCAACCCCCATTTCACTTTCTGTTTTCTCTGAGTCTGTTTTCTATTCCTCATACAAGTAGTATCATGTCGTATTTGTTCTTCTGTGTCTGAGTTATTTCACTTAGTATAATATCCTCCAGGCTCATCCATGGTATCACAGTGGTAGGATTTGCTTATTTTTCAAGGCTGAACAATAATACCTATTTACATCTATGAATACTACATCATTTTTATCCATTTATCAATTAATGGGTGTTTAGGTTTCTTCTGTGACTTGGCTATCTTGAATAAGCAAATAGATAAGAAAATGTGTAAAATGTTCTAAATGCTCAAAATGTGCAAAGTGGACATTTTTTAAGCTGCCTTTGTTTGAGCATGATATCTCTGATTTATAGCCATTTCTATAATTGATACATTTATCACCAATACAACCTTCGATCTTCCTTCACCGTTCTATCCATGCCCTTATTTTAGATGCTTTCCTTCCAACCAACCCAAAGAAAGAAGAAAGGGGAGCCACCAGTAATGAGTCACCCACAAGTCATTTACCACATGTCCATGTGCTTTTAAGCTGTTATTATTGGGTCTAATCTCCAATCTCCCAATTCTCATGATTTTATGATTTATTTATTTATTTATTTATTTTTTTTGATGCTGGATAAAGTTTCAGAGAAGCAAAATTAGATGTTCCATTTTCCATACTTTTTCTTTCACATAATTCTCTTTTGAGAATTTGTTGCACTTCATTACTCCCTGAATCAATGGTTCAGGTATCAACTTTTCTCACACTTGACCCACCACAATGTACCCTTCAGTACCCTGATGTTGGGAGCCAAGGCAACAGAACACACCAACACAATGATATAAAACCACACGTGGGCAAAAGTCTCACTTCCAGAAAAATGCACCTGGATGCCATGGTGGTCCGCATCCATTCACATGCTTACATTTGCTGCTCCAGTGTGTGTTACTTAATATACCTGAGGTTATAGCCACCCTTTGTTTCAAGCTGTTGGCACCAGGTTTATATACTCTTAGTTTTCAGCAAAGCTGGCTTCTAGATATTTCTGATTCTGCATGTCATATCTAGGGATTCTTTATTCTTAACTCTCAAATCTTTTTTATATGCATTTCTAACTCTGGACCCAAATATATACATATTCTTTACATAAGCTTACCAGGGACATTCACACTTTGTAAATTTTGTTTCTCTGAAATTTTATCATGTAATCCAGACCATAATGTACTCTAATATTTATTTGTCTAGCCCTGGCTGGTAGCACAGTGAATAAGGTGCCGGCCTGCGAAAAACAAAGGTCGCAGGTTCGATTCCCCAGCCAAGGCATATAACGAGGCTGCAAAACAGGTCTCCAGTCAGGTCTGTGGCTGGAGGCAGGTGAAAAGCAACCATACAATGATGTCTGTCTCCCTCTCTGCCTCTCTCTCTTCCCCTCTTTCTAAAAATAATTTTAAAAAAATAAAATAAAATCTTAAAAAAAAAAAAAAATTTATTTGTCTAGTAGTATCCTGTAGCATTCTTTTTTGAGACTCAATTGTTTTGTTTTCTGTTGTATGGCTTAAAGACATGCCTTAAATCTTCAGTTCTTCAAATATTTGCATATTGGTTGCTGGATTATTTTTATTTATTTTTTCTTGAACACATTAAGCAGGTGTCATGCTGACTATTCTGTACAGTATCCAGTGCTAGTCTCAGCCTAGCCATTTTATTTTATCTTATTTTTCTAGTTCCTTTTTTTTTTGTTTTTTGTCATTTCATACTCTTTATTTTTCTTGTTTACACAATTTTTGGTAGGATATGCTGGTTTTGAGAATTTTTGTAGAAAATGACCCTTGTAAAAATATATCACCTTTTGTTCATGATAATATTTTGCATTTTTTTCCAAAAATGCCTTTTTTGTTTGAACCCATTCCTCAATTAATCATGTTTTTCTTATTTAGACCAAAAATGGTACAAAGTATAAAAGCATGAAGGATACAAGACACTAACTCCCTTATTTTTCATTGTTCTCTTCCAAAGCACTGGCATCAAATGATTACATGTATTTAATTCACTTTGATGAACAAACAAGAGTTCAAGGGCTACCCCGCATGAACTTTTGCACCATGTTCTGGGAATTGAAAGATAAGACAGAGCTTTTCCTTTAAAGGCAGATCACAGTGTAGAAGGGGAGATGGTGCATGAGACAGACCATCATTGCCACAGACATCATAACTACTTTTACCAAGGGAAGGACACTTAGTTGGTCAGCGGTAGTGGAGGGCTACATAAATCAGAAGAAGATGGGTGTCTCATTACTCTTTCTGAAAGAGCTGTCACCTGCTTTCATTCCATTTTGCCTTTTTGTTGAAAGATAGCTGAGTTCCTGAAGAAAAAGATATGCTTGGTTCTAACTCGGAAAGTAAGATAGTGTCATCCAAACTAATTTACAAATGTACTTATACTACTTTTTGTTCCTCTCATATTCTAATTCCTATTTACTCAGTAGCTGCATCAATTCAACAGCAAGCTCACAGCTTGGATGGACATTTTACCTTCTGTCATCCCGGAGGGTTGCCGGATCCCAGCAGGCTTCCCCAAAGAGACATGTCTCAAAATGAAAGCCTATTACGCTATTTTATGATAAGAGGTAAATAATGCTTACTGTGTTTCATATTCATCAGAATAATTTCCTTCTGTTTCCATCACTTGGCCGCAGGGAATTTCTTTCACGCTGAAACCTGTTCTCTGGCTTCACAAACTCCGTCTAGCTCCCAGACCCTCTGACACGAGCAGTCTGTTCCGTTGCCGCTGAAAGAGTGTTTTGCAGGGAAGAAAATATGTTCTGGTTTCTTCTCTCACTGTGTCACGTAGAAAGTTCTAATTATACCTAATGGAAATTCTACATGCATGGGGGTGGGGAACTTTCTCAAGCATCATCTGTTTCTTTTCTATCCTCTTGTCAGCCTAACAAGATATTTTCAGAATGTGAACTTAGTGCTGGTTAAAGTCCAGCAAAGGCTTCGTGATATGGCCAGGTCAGTATCATTGACCCGTCCTGTGTGGAGGGTGTGAGGCAGTTTTCTCTTTTAAAATCTAGCTGATCAGGTAGTCATCAATTTAGGTTTTGTGAACCATCCAGAATGGATTTTGTATCCTCCAAGATGCTTTGAAAAATGATCAACACCGCCCATCACTTTACCTTTGATATTTTATGGTCTTTTGAGATTTAAAACACTACGTGATGTGCACTGCATATGAAAAGGCAGCCCTTTATAATAGAAGTTATTACCGAATAACTTAGAAACATCAATAGTATAATGCTGACTATTCTTTGGCAAAATTTTTTGTGATGAATATATGTGAATTAGTTACATTATTGGCAGGGCCTTAAACAAACTATAATTTAGAGGTTAGACATATCTGGCACTGTAGACTTTGGAATAGCCTGCAATGAGGTGAACAGTTTATTATGAAGTTTTAGCAGAGTTATTAAGCATTCAGAAGACTGATTCCTTTCATGCCCTTGATAATAAATTTACTTTTCTTCTGCAGTCAATTCACTTGAGATTCATCGTCTCCTTGTAAACTTTGTAGTAAATGTTTAACCTCAGATTTCAAATGCTATAGTATTTTTTATGATAATAAATATTATCCCTATGGGATTGTGAATTGGTGATCATACATAGTGTTCAGTTAGAGACCTTACCGCCCACATACACCATAAGAAGGTCTTGTTAAAGTATTTGATTACCTAAATTTATCAAAAGTATTTTTAACTACACATACGCAACCTGCATTTCTATGCATAAGGATGAAGTTTTTCTAGCTTCAATATGATTAACTCTTAAAGAAAATCATGGTTGAAAAAATTTTTTGAAATGTAGCCTTTGCTATGTTTTATTAAGTGAGGGTGAATTTTACTATTGGATATTTTAACATCTAATAAATTCTATGAACATTTAAGAGTATTTTGATTTGAAATAAAGTTGTTTTTTCTTTTCCTTATTTCTAAAAAGAATGTCACAATTCTGGCTTCCAACACAAAACCTGAAGCTTTAGATAAACTTTTTGGTTAAGGTGGCAAGAAAATAATGACCTAAAAATTCCTGGGTAGCATTCTTATACAATCTAAGACGTTCATGTGCATACGGAAGTCTTAGATCATCAAAAGAAATGAATATATAATCTATGTTACTCAAAATTAATCCTTTTAATGCTGATATTTATAAAACCTATAAAACAAATGTCCAAACATTTACTATCTACATAACCTAATTAATAAATAAGCAATTATAAGATGCGAGCAATAAAATTCAATTCAAAACATGAATACCTTGAATGCTTAGAGAATGCAAGCTCTGATTGAATGTTGTATTATAGGAAGAACAAAGATAACCCAACATGCCAGACTAGCCTAAATAATGAAAACAATCATCTGATTAAGATACACAAAGTTTAAAAAAAAAAAAAGGCAATAAAATGAAGGTTTTTCTCTGGCTCTTTCCTTGGTTTAATGTAGATTTGCAGGGGGACTCCGTGTCCCTCCCAGTCACAGATATCATGATGATGCCCATCTCACATAACTATCCATGACAGCAGGGGAAGAGAATGCTCTAGTGTCTTATGCTTGTGATTAAATGCTTGGCCCAGAAATGACATATGTCATTTCCACCTGAAACTCACTGGCTAAAATAATCCTGTAGCTATTTCTAACTTGATAGGAACAGGGACATACAATCTTCTCATAAACTCGAAAGGAGAAGAAACTCCTGTGCGCGCTGGTGACATCTACCATAGGCACAGAATCCATCCCGGAAGTTAATCCGTCCAGGAGAACGTGGACATGAAAGCCATCACTTAATCATTCTTGTGAGGATGTACCTTTTTAATGACAGTAAAAGGTATGTAAGGAAATAGTTCATTTTTAATTTAACCCTCACAAAAAGATAATAATTTAACTAGAAAAAAGAAAGGAAAGGTAAGTCTGAGGTGAAAATGTGCATTCCAGATGGAGACAAAAGCACTTAAATTTTCATGGTTATTGTTGTCTTGGGAGAAGGATCCTTTCTTCCTGGCCAAGGAAAACACTCTATACCACTCCACAGTGCCTCTTTTGTTTCAAAGTTGGTTTTCCTCTGGGCTGCCATCACTGGTACCTTTAATTTATCAAAATGATGATGCCATTCTCATGGAGAATGCATAGTTCAGACAGGCATTTTTCAATAAAACAAATATTGGGGAGCCAATGAACTATAATGGGGAGCCTTTATGGCCCTGATTCTATTGTGCTGTTAGTCATTCTCTGGAAATTAGAAGCTATTGAGATATATAGAAAAAAAAATTTAACCCAAACTGAATCAGACTCGCCCCAAGCAATATATTAACTGTATGATTTTTCTCTTCAAGAGATCAGCATTTCCTTCTCAGTATCTCTATTAGCAACAGACATAAATGTTAAGACATGTGACTTCAGACATACAATGTTAGAGTTGAAAGTGTCTAGGAACAGACACTGCCTTTGGCGTCGCAAAGCGGCAGAGCAAGAGACAAAAACTGGTACATGGTGAATGAGATTGTGGCCAGCAACACTAAGTATCACATTTGATGAGGAGGTGCAATCAGAAAGGATGGCCAAAAACGGATGGGGCAGCCCCTTGCTGCAGGGTGTGTGTAAGTAGACTGCCGAAGCTTAGCGATCCTCTCTGTGTGCTCACTTCCTTCCGCTATAAAGTGAGGACAGCATGATGGCTAAAAAGAGAAGTGAGGAGAACCAATTCTGTGTCAAGCCTCCTGCATGCTACTGCACCTTCAGGTTCAAGGGTATGTACCCCATCTCCAGAAACCTATGTCCAAAGTGCTTCCAAGTAAGCTTAAGACTTTAATACCCATTACAATGTGCTTCTCTGCAACCAGATAAATCATTATGAGTTCACTGATAAGTGAGTCTTTAACTTTCGTAAGACGGATTTAGATAAGGATAGAATAAAAGTTTGAGAGTAAGAAAAAGGTTCAGGGAAAATGCTACTAAAAATAGGAACAAGACAAGACAAGACAAACAAACAAAATTTACCAGTCTCAAGAGAAAGCGAGTTGGTGAAAGTTAGAAAACGAGGCCAGGGACACAAGTTTTGCTCACACACCAAGTATTCTAAAAGCAATTGGAGATGAGAGTTTAAGTTCTAGCATACTATTTCATAATTGTATCTGTTTTACATTGCTCACCAGGCCACTATTTTCAGACCATTTTATTTTATCCACTTATTCATTGTTATAAATATCATTGGTACAGATCTCCTGGTATATAAAGTTTTTTTAAACCTGTTTTCATGATTATTATCTTAGGATAATAAGTGATTACTTTGTCTCTTATTATTTTATCAATTGCCATTATGGTTGGTGTATAATATAAACGTATGTCTCTACTGCATCTTTTCCCTCTGACTGATGTGTTAATTACTCTCTATCAATGTGAGTTTGGGAGCCTCAGTAGACGAAGTCTGTTCAGAAAAAGTCCAGCCATTGTTAATATAAACAGAATGGTTTGTGTGCCATTGCTGTAACCTGGTAGCCAAGGAGAGTGGACTTGTACTCACCATAATTATTATCATCCTTGGGATCATGGTCCATGGAGTCTATATGCAATCTCCTCTCCATTGCTATCCTGTAAACACTAACTCCTCGGGGGTCTGCTCCAGTCCTGCAGATATTATCTTGAAATGTCCACTTCTCTCTTGCCTAGCATTTCCATGCCTATTTTCCTCAACTGAATTTTCACATTGCTTCTCACCTAGCTAACTCCTACATGCTATTTCCAACTTGGTGTAAGTCGTATATTATCAGAGGAATCCTCACTGAGCCACAAACCTGGCTAAAATACTGACTGCTGAATCTCCCAACAGACATCCTGCATGTATCAATTTTTACTTTGTATTGAAGTTTTCTGAATATTTGATTGCCTCCCCAGTTGGCCCATACACTTCCATTATATAATGAATGTCAGTCATTATTATATCCTTGGCACCTTTGCATAGCTCCTGATATTTATAGTGCCCCATAAATATCAAATGACAGTGGATGAGGCTCGGTGATGTTCTATGTTGTATTACCTACAGAAGCACACTATCACTTAATGTAAATGTTCGTCCTGTGATCTATAGTCATTGTTAATCAATGCCATTCTACTGGGTAAAGCCTTTAAGCAAAGTTAAATTGTCCCTGAGAGAATATTACTATCTAGACATGCAATTGGGAAAATGAAATACTGAATCCATGCTGATATACGTGCAGATAGAATTTGAAGTGGATTGTTTAATTGAAACTATAGATTAAGTCTTCAGGTAATTCATTTTCCCCCATTTTTATATTCAATTTATATTAACATATAGTATATGTAAGCTTAAGGTATACATGTAATGGTTTGATATGCATATATATTGCAAAGTGATTATAACAGTAAGGTTAGTTAACACATTCATCCCCTCACATAATTACCATTTTTTAATGTGTGGTAATAATATTAAAGATAAACACCTTTAACAACTTGGAGGCATATAATTCAACATTGTTAATTATAGTCACCATGCTGTACACTAGATCCTCTAAACTTACTCTCTTATGGCTGTAAGTACACGCACTTTGACCAACAACTCCCCATTTCCCATGTCTTCCAGACCCTAGCACCAGCAATGCATTTTTATATTTCCATGAGTTTGGTTTTTTTTAGATTCTGCATATATGCAAAAACACACAGTATTTGTCTTTTTCTGTCTGACTTATTTCATGTAGCATAATTTCCCATGGCCCATCCATGTTGTTGCAAAAGGTAGGGTTTCTTTTGCTTTTAAACACTGAATTATATCTCTATATATAAAGAAAATGTGATGTATACATTTCACTGCAGCTGTTCATCTGTTGATGGACACCAAGATTGTTCTCCTGCCCTGGCTACTGAGAATAATGCTGCAGTGAACATTGGGATATCACTGTTTGAGATAGTGATTTTATTGCCTCCATATATATGCTCAGAAGTGGGATTGTTGGATCATATAATATATCTAAATTAAGTTTTTTAAAGAATCTCCATACTCTTGTCCACAGTGACTATACCAATATACATTCTTACTGATAGTGTGCAAGGTTTCCCCTTTTTTCCATGTCCTCACCAATATCTATTGTTCCTTGTCTTTTTTAATAATAGACTTTCCAAATGGTGTGAGATAATGTCTCGTAATGGTTTTAAGTTGCTTTTCCCTAATGATTAGTCATGTTCAGCTTCTTTTCATGTGCTATTTGGCCAGTTGTAGCTGCTCTTTGGAAAATGTCTAAGTTTTCTGCCTATTTTTTAAATCAGTTTTTGTTTTCCTGTTATTGTCATGAGTTATTTATACCCAATTTTGTCAAATGCTTTTTCTGTATTAACTGAGGTGATCATACACCTTTAATCATCCATTCTATTACTGTGGTGGATCACACATATCAATTTGCTCATATTGAACCGTCCTTGCATACCAGGGACAAACACTGCTTGATCATGGTGTATTATCTTTTTATTGTGCTGTTGAATTAGTTTTGCACTTGGGTAAGCTAGGGAGCTGGCTCTGTGTGATCCATTCTCATGCTGGAGGAGGTTGAATGCCTGGGTCCATATTAGTAAGCCTTTTATTGGCCCCAGCCAGGAAACTGGGCTCATAGATATACTACTGGGCCCAAGGTTCACATAGGCTGACTAAGGGCTTGGGGGCCACAGGACCTGACCAGGCCTTGGAAGCCCATCAGGAGTCAAGTTCCAGGCTCCCAGAGCCATAGAAGCCAGTAGGTGCTGGGTGAGTTAGGATCTCGGGGTAGCAGAAGACTGCTGGGATCTTAGTGCTTTAGAAGCCAACCAGTGCTTGTGTGGGCTGGAACAGTAGGTTTGTGGAAGTCACTGGGAGTATGGAGCCCCAGGAGTCACCCAGGCCACAGGAGTTGCCTGGCATCATAGTGCAGGGGTTCCCAACCCCCATGCCATGAACCATACCTGTCCAGGCCAGTTAGGAACTGGGCTACACAGCAGGAGGTGAGCTTAAATGTAATAATGCATTTGAATCATCCTGAAATCATCCCCCATTCCCACACACTCAGTCCATAGAAAAATTATCTTCCATGAAACTGGTCCCTGGTGCCAAAAAGGTTGGAGAACACTGCTTTGGTGGGCTGGAAGCCTGGGATTGCTGAAGTTCTCCAAGACCCTTAGTGTCATAGGAGTTACCTGAGGCTGTGGGAGCTGACAGGTACCAAGGTGAGCTGGAAGATGCGTTCACAAGAGCCCACAGGAAGTTGCTGGGGCTAGGAGCTGGTGTGGTGCAGGAGTGGGTTGTTTTTTGGGGTTATCGTGAAGTCAGCTGCCACTTCACCTCTCCTTCATCCATGGGGCAGCCGTCTGTCTCTGCAACGAGCTGCCCAAATTTGGAGTTAGGCATCATGGGGGCTTGTAATGTGAATCTATCATTTTTACCCTTCTAAATGCATCTTGCCTTATTTCTGTGCTCTACCTGAGTGCTATAGTCCCTCACCTGGAATCCTTAGCTCCTGTGAATGTATTTCCATGTGTGGATAGTTCTATAAATTGATATTGAGGGAGGAACACAAACTAGTGCTAGAAACTTCTATGCCACCACTTTGCTGATGATTCCTTAGGGAGTTCTCATCAAGACATAAAATTATTTCTGTTAGTAATGTAATTGATGTGAGGATTATTAAATGAAAGGATCAAGATAAGCAATATGATATGAATAACATGAATATAGCAGTGCTTTCTAAAACATCATGGAAAATGAGGTTTGATGAATGGGGAGTTTTTCCATATCCTAATAATCAGGTGATTGAAGATACATTTTAAGACAAAGTGCATGCTTTACAATGGATAAAACAATGTAGAGCACCCTGTATTTTGTTATCTTTCCCCAATTCAGAAATGTAATGCATTCACCAATATAATTAAATTATTATAGGGAATATGAAGTAATCAGTGTCTATTTCACAATGTGATGAGCAGTGATTGCATAAGAGCATATAAGCATCTTTGGAATGCTTGACAAATTCATTTCTTTCACCCATTACAGATAGAAAAATATTTAAAGAGAAAGTATTTTTCAAAATTATGAAACACATCTAAAATTTATTGTCCTTTAAAACCTACACTTAAATGAACTGTATTTTTACAAATATATAAATGCATCTTTATAGTTTTCATGATTAATGGGCTATGACAAGGCACTTTGAAGGAGAATACAACATAGAATTACAAGTATGATAAATATTTTATGAATAAAGGATAAATGTCATGTTCAATAATTAATTGTAGATAAATAGTGAAGAAACAAAGACTGGAGTGGAAATTAGGAGACCATATTCTGCTTTGTGCTAACCATCAAAAACTACCACACAGCTTCTTTTCCATTTCTTACTTTAATTCTCCATCTGTCAATTCATCACCAGGTGACTGTGTGAGGAGCTTCTGAACACAAATCAGGGCACTAAGTCTTGGCGCTTCCACCAACTGGCCTTGGAGCCCGAGACAGCCTCGCAACCTCCCTAAGCTTCCCTTTCTTTAGTCCATTTAATTCAACAAGTATTGTTGATAGTGCATAGAATGCATTCCCAGATAACACAAACAATTTGCTGTTAAGAAATTTCCAGTCTAGTTAAAGGCAAGAGGAGGCAATTATATGCCTAACTGTAATGAGATTTTGATCAAATGGCCCACCAGCTGCTATGTCTAGAAATTATTCCCCATATTGTAATGATTCATGTTATGGACCCACACATAGCACCAAAGGAAGCACTCAGATGGCAAACAGAATTGTTTAGAATCACTTCCACTGAGTCAGGAAAAATACCTCTCCAATTTTCAGCCATATCTATAGTAATAGACACAGTGATAATTATTTTGTTCTCTTTTTATAAGGATTAATATAAGCAAGAATCTGTATATAAAGTACATAGAGCACTGCCTGGCATAAGAGATAGTAGCTTTTATTAGTAGTATTAATCATCATTATTTTTCTTTCCTCTTTGAGCAATATTTGGCTGATAAAACTTGTTCATCCAATATAATTACTGAATCACCTAACAAAATTGTGGCTCTGTCAATGACCAGCTATGTGACCCTGGGTACTCTAAACTTCACTGTGTCTCAGTTTCCCTTTTTTTTGAAATAAGGATAGCAATATTATCTATGTCAAAGAATAAATGGAAGGATTAAATGAGATAATACTTATTGATCACAGTATCTAATACATAGTAAGTGTTCAAGAAAGGTATTTGCTTATTATTAATATCAATTTTTCTTCATTATTTTTTGAAAAATGTAGCAGAAAACAATGGTAGTTATTACTATTAATAACTATAATATTAATATTATAATATTAATAGTAATAGTGTATTTATTAGCAGCATGAATTGCTGAGCCTTCTTAAAGAAGGGACATGGAATTAATAATAGTAGTCATTACTAAGTGAGGTCCTAAAAATAGTCATTGTAACCTAAAGATGGGAGGGCTCCAATAAGTTTGAATTGTTCCTTTATTACTGATATAGAAATTCTCATCCCACTGATGAGGCTATTCTACCAACAAGAGTATCCTTCTACTCAGAAAATAATCCCCTAAGACAAACTGTAGGGAACTAAATGAGAGACCTAAAAATGTCAGTGGGGGTGGAAGGGAGTCTAAAGATTTTGAAAAGCAATAAGTGAAAAAAAAAATAGTGACAGTTCATGCTGGATGGAGAAGAAAGTAATACTGTCATACGGTGAGGAGATAGAAAGTATTTCTGGGAAGTAAAGGCCCACTGATGATATTAGGCAGCTGTGTGGAGCCTGGGAGACTATGAGGAGTGTCAAGACCATCAACATGAATAAATTGGAGGTCAGGGGATCACTCTGCTCATCAGTCAGTGTCACCAGTGATGAATGTTTCCAGGGGAAAGGTCAGTGGATGGGAGGTGACTGGAGTGTTCCAGGGAACAGTGCTGTTCTGTTCAACAGGGGGCTCCTGGAAATAGTGATGCTGACACAGGATCATTAAACCTGTCCTGTCAGTGAGCAAGGGCCCAAATCGAATCAGAGTGAAGAAGCCAAGAGTTTTAATACCCTGAAAATATGGCTCAGAATTAAATCTTTCTACTGAGCTATCACTTTTACATAATTTCCATGAAAATGGCAGCTGCTGTTTTAGAACATATGCCTTTAAAAAAATAATAATAATAATAGGTGCATGCTATCTAAAACATGTGCAGAATAAGCCAGCCTCTTTTTTCTTTTGTAATTGTTTAGATATTTCTGATAAAAATAAGCTTGTAAAGAAAGCTGTAACCAGTGAGTTCAATCTCAGGCCAAGAGCCTTTTTGACCAGGTATTAAGCAAGGCTTATTTTTAAATGGGCACCAATCATTTGTGTGAATTGGACTGATTTAACTTATGGAGTCTGAGTGGATGCATTAACCCACTTTCAGAGCAAGTGCAAATGCATGTTTAAGGTAAGACATGACGATAAACAAACGGAAAAGAATCACACAGGCCCAGTTCTAAGAATTGCTACTACCAGTGCAGCCCAGTCTATATTACTTACTGTTTCTGAGACATGGTTTCTAAACCTGAAAAATGGGAACAATAAATCCTATACAATATTTGCTGTTATAATGAAATAAATAATGTGTATAGAGCAGCTAATAAATTGTATTAGGCCATCAATAAATGTATGCAATGTGTATGTATATGCCTCAAAATTTGGCCTTATCTCATTTCAAATCCTCATACTAACCTATGCACAAAAATGATTATTTCAACAAATATCTATCAAGTCTCAGGTACTTAGATGCTAGAGACACAGCAGCGACCCAAATAGTCAAAGTGGCAACCTCACAGAACTAATGAGAAGGAGACAGCTGATAAACAAGTCCGGACTTGGTGTTGAGACTCTGCTAACATGCCAAGGTAACTGGGATGCAGCGTGCCTTCAGCAAAGACGGGAAGACCTGTACCTTTAGAGAAGTGTATTCAATTGCAATGTTAGAGGGAGTGGCCATCCCTTAAAATATAAGCTGTGTGTAAAGATCTAAAATGAATGAAGGAGCATGTTGTGCAGCCAGAGAAAACCCTATCAGGCAGAGGGAAGAATCCCTCTAAAGGCCCAAAGTTGGGACAGACATGGCTAGCACAGTGGTGGAAGCAAAATGAGCACGAGTGACAGTCCCGGGGAAAAGGAGCTTTGCTTTGTTACTCTAAAGGAGATGGAGAACTATTGAAAGTTACAAATCAGTGACAGAGATTGGTTTAACATTTTAATTACTCTTTTAAACACATCTTCAGGAATCTCTATTTAGGTTGCCCCCAATAACAAACGAAGAAGTGGCTATTCTTATTTCCATTACCAGGAGACCAGGAGAGGTTAGGTAATCAAGTGACCGAGGTCACATGGCTAGGTGGTGGTTAAATTAGGTTTCAGATCTAGGCTAGTTCTGTGACACATCTTGCTTTCCTCATTTTCAGTTGTGTCTCTGCTATTCCTTGCTGTGTCTAATCTATGCCCTTGTTCTGTGGTAATATTTCCTGTTATTTGTTTTCTATGTTGTAGTCACTATTTTCAATCTATTTTCTCATTTTAGCATCTCCCTGTGAAGTGCTTATTTATTTTAGATAAGAGCCTTAATAAATTCTAATCTTCATGAAATGTTCTTTAGGAAGGTACAATTTTCCTTGGGTTGTCTTTTATTCCTTCCGGTTTCTATTTTCCTTGGTCTCTATTTTTTATGCCATTTTCCTCTACTTTACTCTGTTCTTTCCATGGTCCCTCTAATCCTCTCTTCTCTTCTTCTTCTTTCCTTTTTTCTTGACTTCCTAACTTTTATTTTCTAACATAAATTAGGTATTTCTCAAGTATTATGTCCTTTATCCAATAATACTTTTGGTCATATCCAGTTCTTCTTTTTTTTTTCCTTCTGTTTATTCATCCTGATCCAGGGTCCCTCTCCTTGTGTGGTTCACTACACTAGAGTATGGGCTCCAGCAGCAAGTGTTAGGAAGCTTATTAGAACTATGCCACCTCAGGCTCTGCCCAGAAATCTGTAATTCTGCTGAATCCATAGGTGATCCATGGACACACTAATATCTGCATAATAGGAGACCACAAAGACCTTATCAGTCATACTGTCCACTAGCCTTAAGGTACAATCTCTTTTTCAGATTTACAACTGCAGGAGGGTTCAATAAAAAAGACAATCTTATAGCCATCATCACACACACACACAAAATCTAGCAACATAGCAGAGTAAGATTCCCCAGCCACTGCCACTCCTCACCCTCCAGCCCTACCAAATCAATAGTAAGCTAACCATGAATGCAAATAGTCAGGGAGAGCTTCAATACCTGCTTTCAGCAATCCAATGGAACACACAAGGAAGAAAGAATGACACAATTTCATAGATACACAGAAAATCCTAAAGATTCTACCAAATAACTCTGTAAAGCTTCAGGATACAAAATCAATATACAAAAGTCACATGAATTTCTGGGCATTAATAATAAACTATATGAAAAAAAGTTATTTGATTTATAATAAAGTCAAAAACAATAAAATAGTTTGGAATATATTTAACCAAATGAGTGAAAGGTCTATATGCTGAATACTATCAAATATTGATGAAAGAAATTGAAGGATACAAATAAATGAAAACCTATCTCATGTACATGAGTCAGAGAATGAAAATGGTTACAATACTGATGATACCCAAAGCTATCTATAGAGTCACTGTAATCTCTTTGAAAATCCCAATGCATTTTTTACAAGAAATAGAAAAAAACTATCTTAAAATTCAAATGGAATCACAAAAGACCAAAAATAGCCCAAGCAAACCTGAAAAAGAACAAAGATGGAGGCATCACACTTTCAAATTTTAAACTATTATTATAGAGCTTCAATAGTAAAATATTATGGTACTGGCATAAAAACAGATGCATTCACTAGTGAAACAAAATTGAGAACTTGGAAACTTAGACAATTAATATTTGACTATTCACATGCAAAAAAAAAGAATTGAATGCAAAAGTTCCCTGTCTTGCACCATGCACAAAACTTAACTCAAACTGAATTAAGGACTTAATCATAAAACCTGAAATCATGAAACCCCTATAGGAAACAGAAAAAAATCTTGACTTTGGTCTTGCCAGTGATTTTTTAAATATATTTATAACATCAAAAGTGATTTTTAAAATATATATATAACATCAAAAACACAAGCCATAAAAGCTAAAATAAGTAGGATTGCATCAAACTAACAAGCAGGATGTTGTAAAGGTATCTGTTTCCCCATGTTAACTACAGCAGGATTCACAATAAGCAAGACTCGGAAACAACGTAAATGTTCACCCATTGTAAATGGGGACCAAAAATATGATACACACACACACACACACACGCACACACGCACACACAACTACTATTCAATAATAAAAAACAAAAAAAGAAAGAAAATCATGACATTTGTAACACCATGAATTAAACTAAGGCATTATTTTAAGTGAAGTATGTGCGAAAGAGAAAGACAAATACTGTATGATCTCACGCATATGCGGAATCTAAAAAGCCACACTGGTGGAGGCAGAGAGTGGAATGGTGGGGGGCTGCCCCCAGCGGGCAGTGGAGGAGGAGGACTGTTGGTCAAAGTGTAAAAACGTCCAGCTGAGGAGGACAAGCTCTGAGGATCTAAAGTACAGCGAGCTGAAGATAGTAGTAGACTGTGGAACTTACTGCCGGGGTAGATCAGGAATGTTCTCACCATAGCAACAGCCAAGTGGTAGTTAGGTTGAGGTAAAGAATGTGTTAAATAACCTTATTAGGGTAAACACTTCTCTATACATATGAGTTTCAAATGATCACACTGTACACTCTAAACTTACATGATGTTACATGGCCTTTAGCTCAAAAAAACTGCCTTGGGTGGGGAGGAGAAATTTATTCAAAGGAGCCTTTCTACGTAAAAGTGGGACCAGTTTCATCCCCACTTCATTTTTACATATAGGGGACATTTCCCTGCTACTGTAACCTTTGATGGGTTTGTGCATGTGCTGTTCATGAGCACAGAGAACATGCATCTCTTCTCAAAATATGTGCATGTCTTATTTTTATCTCTTAGGGGAGTGGCTAGACTTAGAATATGGGGCAGTAACCAGCTTATAAAGTGAGAAATGCTTTTGTTTAATCTGAAATAATTTAATTGCATTCATTTTGTGTAAAATTTTGACTCAATAATATTCATAGGTTCAAGTCCTACCGCTTCTTGTTTGCAAAGCTACCATGACCTGCTTTTTACAACCAAGTACTTTACTGTGAGTCCTGTTAGCCTTATAGACCCTGGACAGTCAAGGACTGGAAAGAGCAAATGAGAACTCGGGAGGCATTGTATCAGTCAAGTTATTATTTTACTTGGAAAATTTGACTTAACCAACCAGATAGTAATATAAGATGAAACCCATGTGTATTCAACTCCCCAAAGGCCTGTTTATTTGAAATAATTTCTATCTCCTCTAATAACGCTCCTGGAATATTGCTTATAATGTATTCACTTTTTTAATTGTAGTGTTTTTAGTTTGGAATGTCTTAAAGGTACCTATAATTAATTAGACCTTTAAGAATATTGATTAAATTCATCTATGTTTCATAGTGCTAAAGAAAGTGGGAAAAATCAGTGAAAACTTACTCTAGAATACTGCACAAAGAAAATGAATTAAAATGTAAAGAATTAAAAGTAGCCAAATGCTCTATTTAAATTCTTATTGTCAGCCAATTTTAATATATTCTAAGATAAATCATCCTGTTCCCAAAACTGTGCCCACAGATATTTTTCTCTCTTTAGTAGTTGTGTTTTATTTTCCCAGCAATTTAACATGGTGAATATGTTAATGTTACTCACAAGCTTGTCCATTGTGCGTATCTTAAAAGGAGCTGGTCTGCAAAAGCTCATTCTCAGACCATTTATAAATCAGGAGACGCTAGGGGTCAATTCAACAAGCATTTGATATTAATTAATTAATTCAGCAATAATTATGGAGTGGAAATTCTATGCCAGGCCTGTTTGTTAGAATCTTAGAAAGTCAGAAATGAAATGGCAGTCAATGTGAGTTCTTTGACATTGCAATCAGATAAGAATATTGATGGTAGTGAAGTGATAGGGCATAAATATTACTACCATGCCTAAAGAATAGATCTGGATCCTTTGATGCATACATAAAAGCAATATTTATTTGTATTTACGTACTTTAATGAGGGGTAGCTTACAATTTCATAGGGCAGTGCTTTTAGGCCTTTCTCATCTCATGGCACACATAATTTAACTACTAAAATTATGCAGCACACCAAAAAATGTAATTTTGCCAATCTGACAAAAATAGGTATAAATTTTATTTACAAAATAATACTATTAATAGTAACAGTAATTACCTAACTTTTTTTTCTTGAAAATGACTTTTTTAAAAATCAGGTGCCTATACTTGTACATAAGGATTTCTGGATCCAAGAATTAACTAATCAGATGCAACCTTATTATGCAACATGTCCAATAAGATGCATCTCTATTATATACCTATATATTTATGGTTCACAACAGAGTATGCACACCTCATGGCTATTGTTGCATTGGCTGTTTGTCTTTTTTTTTTTTTTTTTTTACTTTGACAATCTAAGGGGGAAGAAGTCATTGCTCCTAATAAATAGTCAGGTATTGCATGTTTCTAAAATTCTTGTGGCACAGTGGTTGAAAATCACTGCCTAATGTAACTTAAATTTGTACCTTAGTTGAAGAAGATTGGGATTTTCTCCTAGTAAAACCTATCTACCAGAAGAGGAAAAAAGCATACTTTTATGACCTAGCCAATAAATGGATATCTTTTTTTTTTTCTTTTTTTCTTTTTTTTGCCTCAAAGTGTATCTTTTGTGGAAATCGTAGAATAGGTGGTAAGTTGTTTTATGAGGGGAAATCACATCAGTTTGTTGGTTGTATCTTTCTCAGAAAGCTAATTATCACATTCTGGTGTGATTACCCACAGGATAAATTTAACGCTCAGTTAGAGAGGTTTTTCTTTAAAGTTATCAATCATCAGCAAAAGATTTGGAGGCTGAATTCATTTCCTGTTGCTGCTGTAACAAATTACCACCCATTTAGCTGCCTAAAAATAACAGAAATGCATTATCTCACAGCTCTGGAGATAAGAGGTCTGAAATGGGTCTCACTGGGCTCGAATCAAGGTGTCAGAAGGGATGTGTCCTTCTGAAGGTTCTAAGACAGAATCTGCTTTGTGCTTATTCCTACTTCTAGAGACCAGCTGCATGTCTGAGTTGTTTACCAGCCTCCAAGACAGCAAGCAGCACAACATTGTCAAATCTCTGCTTCTGTTCTCTTCTGTCTCCTTCCTGTACTGTGATGACATTGAGCCCATCTAGATAATATGAGGTAATCTTATTTTTCAGTCATCTGATTAGTAAAATTAATTGCATTTGTAACCTTAATTCCTTATTTTTTAATGTTATCTAGTTGTTTTGTTTTTTAAGATTTTATCTATTATTTCCAGAGAGAGGGGAAGGGAGAGAGGCAGAGAGGGAGAGAGACATCAATGTATGGTTGCCTTTCACCTGCCTCCAGCAACAGAGCTGGCTGGAGAGCTGGCTGGAGACCTGGCTTGCAACCTGATTATGTGCCCTGGCTAGGAATCAAACCAGTGACTTTTGGGTTTGCAGGCCAGCACCTTATCCACTGAGCCACCAGCCAGGGCCTTGTAACCTTAATTTCTAATTGATAATGTTACATATTTAGAGGTTCTGGGATTAGGGTAGGACATCTGCCTACCATAGAGATTGTACTAGGAACCTCTGGATCCTTTCTCTTGGCTATGAATTTCAACTGGTTTTGTTAGCCTCTCAGGCACTTGTATACGTAACCAGCTTTGCTGGGTAAGAGGGTGATCTAGGAGCCAAGTATTGTCAGTATTGGAGGAGGTTGGCTTGATATTCTTATTATGGCAGCATTTTTTGTTTTTGCATGGAATAGCCCCCAAATTAAGTCAATGTTAATTCAATATAGAAAGCCCCATAAAGCAATGGTTTCAAAGTACTATGAAGGTAATGAAGCTTTGCAACAAGAAAAAAATACCCGGTATGGAAATGTCCTATGTCTCTCCCTTAATGACTATTGTGGTCATTTGGGTCACTGTTTCCAATTCCTCACTCCTTCCATACATTTGAATTATATATCCATGTCCTTGATCTCATGACTGTGTAGTGTTTGCTGGGGTGACCAAAGTATGTCTGTTGTTGCTCTGTTGATGGCGGAGTTGGCCCCTTGACTTAGTTTGGCTAAAAGCCTGTAGCTGAAATGGCAGTGCAGGGCCTATTCATCTAAGCCATAAGAGACCCTGCATATCTCTGCATGTTCTTCTGGGCTCCTGCATATCCCATGAAACATGCATACTCTCCGCATTCTCTGATCTAAGGGGAGTGAGTAGTACATAGAACAGGCCTGAGCTCTGCCCACAGTCTCCAGCCCAGCTAAACCAATCCCCTACAGACATGGACTTGTGTGAGCAATGACATTATATCTTTATTTCACTGGGATTTTTAGGTTATTTTTATGTACTTTTACAGAAGGCCATATCTGATTATTACAACATCCAAATCACACTAATTTTTTTCTATTGATTGTATCATTCATTATGTTCTTAGTCATACAAATCAAGATAAATCATATTTTTTAAGATTACATTATTTTTCAGAGGGGAAGGGAGAGAGGCAGAGACGGAAAGAGACATGAATGTATGGTTGCCTTTCACCTGCCTCCAGCTACGGACCTGGCTGGAGACCTGGCTTGCAACCTGGTTATGTTGCCCTGGCTGGAAATCGAACCAGCGACCTTTGGGTTTGCAAGCCAGCACCTTACCCACTGTGCCACCAGCCAGGGCTAAGATAAATCATCTTTGACTCTATTGCTTTCCTCAACTTCCATATATAATAGTCAGCCAGGTCTTATCGACCACCCCTGTTCAATTTCTCCATACTTGGCCCTCACTCACTAATCATCTGCTGTGGCTTTAGCTCAGATCAGAATCATTCCTCTCCCTGTATGAGCAGCAACCTCCTCACTGGACTGGCTGCATCTCAAGAATTGCAACCCATTCTTCACAATGACCCAGAGTAACCTTCCTAAAATGCAAGTCTAAGACTGCCAGATCCTTGAATGGAATGTATACCTGACTCTCTGTTCCCTATATAACATAGGTCAAAGAACATGTTGGTACAGCATACTCAGCACTTCATCATCTGCTTTTGGCTTATTTGACTACCATGTTATTCTTCCACCTGTATCCTATGCCCAAGCCCAAGAATCAATGCTGTCCATTGGAATTCCCTTTATATGTCATGTATCAGTCTCATTTTTATCAGTCTTCAAAGATAAAATTTCCTTTTTTAGGAATGCTCTTACTTTATGATTCATGATGAGAAATTAGGCATGTTTCTCACACTCAGTACAAAAGTCCGTGCATTAGTAAACTATTTCCTAACTTTCTTTCTCCAGGCAAAATCAGATGCTCCACTCTTGGCTTGTATAGTCCCTTGCACAGGTCATGAGTATAGTACTTATATTATTGTATTCAAACTAACAGCATATCTAGAGCTACTATTCAGTGGTGAGCTTGTTATTTTCATTGTCCTAATCACTTGGACAGTGTCTGATAGACTACTGTGTGCATTCATTTCCCCTTAGGTTAAAAAAATACTAATAAGAGCTCTTTGATAAGCTATGCTTTAGGAATTATGAATAAAGCAGCATGTGACATGAGCCAAATACAAGCACAGCTTAAACATATTACATATATTACCTGAATTCTCCCACCCTGAGTGATATAGCATCCTTATTATACATGTAATGACGCTGAAGCTCAACCAGTCCAGGAAGCAGTGATGTGGTTCTTCACTTCATTTAACTATTCTTTCTTCAGTTTTGTTTTCCCACCTAGAATGGGCCGGTACATGAGCCTTATAGATGCTGCAGTGACTATGAAAGACACACTTTAATTATTTGTTGTGGTGAAACAACTTGGTGACTTTAAATAGCCATTTTGCTTTCACCTTTAGTTTTGTAAGGAAAGAAATTTAGATGGTTCATCTCTGATCCACATGGTGACAGTTATGGCTAGTAAGTCCACTTCCAAATGACTTCTTCACTCAGGCCTGTTGTCTTGACTTGTCTCCCCTCCCCTCCCCTCCCTTTCCTTCCCCTCCCCTCCTCTTT